>BMAV01019967.1:147065-167899 GCA_019973955.1 Trichonephila inaurata madagascariensis
AAAAAAATCCTCAGATACTTCATTATAAAATTGTTCATAGAGAGAGAGTGCATAGAATAACAAATTTTATCTAAATTATTGTTTTGTCTCTAATATTTAATTAAAAAAAAAAAAATTCGAAATAAAATATTTTGAAAGATTTTCAATCCCCTTTTTTAAAAAAAAGTGTATTTTTATTTTAAACTAAATAACTCCTCTCTCTGCTCTTAACCTCTTATCAAATTGATGCATTTTTTAAAAATATTTTAAATTTTTAAAATTGCATTTTATCTCTGATCTTCCTATTGAAAGCATTTTAACTCTTTAAATTTCATTACCTATCTTCAACAGTAGGTCAATATTTTTCATTTATTAATGAAAATTAGTTTCTTATGTTACTTTTAACCTGCTTTTAGGCATTTGTTTGTTTTAAATAAATAAAGGATTTACTGTATGTCTCGTTGATTTTTATTGTATGCTAAGCAAATATATAAAGTTAATTTTGAGGAAAATATTCTTACATATTTACCATTTTATAAAGATTAATAATTAACAATGTATTAATTTCAGAATGGATTACAATTGGCACTTTTAAATGAATTCGTATATCGGAAAAAAATTAAATTTCCTTTCGGTTCAGTTACTTCACTTTCGCCGAAATCTCTTTCTAGGGTTTCTGTAGTCTACATTCGGGTTCCGAGTCTAAAATCGCCAAAGGCTATCCATTACTGCATTGGTTGGCTATATATAACGACCATGATACCAAGAGTATAGTATTGGGTGTACTTTATTGCCCCTGTAGGTTGTTTTTGAGGTGGGGAAAGCCGTCTTTTTGTACACGGCGTTTTCCAAAAATTGGACATTTATCGGTAAAAACCAGAAAAAAGTACAATAAAAAAATAAAGTAAATAAAGGTAAAAGTTGCCTTTTTTACAGAAATACCATTTCAATTCTTTTTTTTTTTTTTTTGCCTGTTGGGAAATTTTATTTTTATTTTTATCCTTTGTACAAGGCTGTATTTTCAGCCTTATTTTCTTTCTGGGTAGTGTTGTCGACTTTTACGCCACCGCTAGCCTCTTTTCAAAACCAGTTTTATATATTGCGCTTGAAATTGAAAAGTTTCGAATCCAAGTAAAATATTTGATTTTGCGAGCGAATGAAATAAATGCAATTATGTTGCCTGATCAAAGAATAACACAGAACAGAAGAGAGAGAGAGAGAGAGAGAATACTTTTATTGGAAGCTAGTCTCTAAACTGTTATTTCTTAGTTTATTTCTTGGAAAACTCGGTTTTCTTCACAAAAAATAGCAATCCATCACCTTGTTTTCTGTTTTGATTTTCACATAAACCAGTTTTTTTCCCTTCCGTGCGAAACGGTTTCAAAAGGGTTATCTTGTTAAACTCGGTTCTTTTTTTTTAATATTTATTTTTCGAATTTCTCTTCTAACTGTTCAACGTTTATGAAAAATCGCTTATTCTAGACTCAAAGATTCTTTGTCAATGTTATTTTGTTACGGAGCGTTGCTATTTTTCGTTGAGAACTTTCAAAGAAATAAAGTGAAATGAATGCGCTTCTGTGGCATTAAATGAATAAGAAAGTACACATTAAAATTATTATTCATTCAATGCAGGGTTTAAAAAAAAAAACAAATTATTTTATTTCCTATTTTAAAAAGTGGATAATTATTGGTTATATATTAGTGCTACAAATAATTTTTATTGGTCATAATATTTATTTTTATCTTATAAATTTTGTGATTGAATGGATTTTTATTTATTATTTTGTTTTTATTTTACGTACCCTTGCAGCTTTATTGTTTAACTAATGTACAAACTACTTCCTGGCTAAGATTTTTTGTTATTTTTTTACAAGAACATTTATTGTACACTAATAATAAAAAAATTGTATTATTAGTGTAATTTTCTTTTCAAGGTATTTATCATTAAAGGTTCAATGCTGTTCTTTTTAATTTAGAAATACATTCTGAGAGATTACTTTTTATTGGTTCAGTGGCTGATTGGCAGCGTATCACGTTTCCCCACACCAGGTATAGGGTTCAAACCCTGGGCTAGGTGACTCAGCCTTCCATCCCTTCAGTGGGTCGATAAATGAGTACCAAATTTGCTTGGAAACTAAACACTGGGTGTTACGCACCAGACTGACCATTTGACCGCAACATTTGCTCATACACCTTAAGTCCCTAGGTTGCCAAAACAGAAATCAGAACAGTAGGTACTGACCCTCATGGGCTGTTCCACCACTAATTTTAATTTAGTTTAGATTATTTATTATTATACAATTGAAAGTACTTATAAAATCCTTAAAAGAAAAGTTTAAAACTTTTCTTTGAGCTTTTCAAATAAAAGTTTCATTTTTGGTGAAAAACATTTTTTAATTTACATCAAAAAAGAATTAATTAACCACATACAAATTTTCAAAAAATATGTGTAATTAAAAAAGTATATTCATTGTGCACTTTTTACATTGTTCAAAAAATATGCAAACTAAAATTGGCTTAAGTCTTTCTTCAAGCGTAGCATATATTTCTATCTTTATTTTGGACAAACTTTTTTGAAAAAAAAATCAACTGATTCGATTAAAGGCATACAGAAAATAAGTTTTAAGTGATGTTTTACTTTATCCACGTTCCGTTAGAAAATGCTAAAAATTATTTTTAGAAAATTTTTATTACTAAAGTTCTATCAACTTATTTACGTCGCTTTGAGTTCAATCAAAAAATAATTCATTTTTTTTCACTCTGTTTCAATTTCAAAAATATATTAAATTCTTTAACAGTAGTATTATCTTGAAGTGAGATTCTTTTTCATGACATCTTCCTTATGGTATTGACATTTTTTTTCTCTTTTTTTATCAATGATTATTCTGTGTTTTTTTTATTTATAAGTATATCTGAAATCTTCCATTTTTATATTTAAGGAAACATTGAATTTAAATGAATATTTGTAAACTTTGAATTAAGGGACACTTAATTCAAAGTTTACGCAGCTACATCCGAAACTTTGAAATAATCTTTAAAAAAATATTTCCCATCAAGTAAATATTATTAATACTATGCTCTCTCTCTCTGGTGGAAGTACTTTCTAAAATATTAGTCTTGGATGCTATTATTTTCCTTATATAATGTTTTACATTTGAATCAAATCGAAATATTTTAGTTTCAAAACGGAGGAAACAGGAAATATGTAGGAGGTTCAGAATAAAAAATATCAAAAGTTTTACTATAAAGTTTATATGTTTTAATTGCTTACAAAATGATCAAGATTAATAAAAAAAATTTAAAAAAAGAAGAGTATTTGTGAAGAAATTTATCTTAAAATATTTTTAAATTCTAACATTAATGGAACAGAATAATATGCATGTTCACACGCATGCGTATAAGTATTATAATTTGTATAATACTCGTATATATGTCCATCAATATGTGTTACATATATTATGTATTACTTATATGTGATTGATAGATAATATCATACACATGATTATTAATAATAATAATATATTAAATACTATATATATGTTCATGATATTTAAAGTAATTATGTTATCAAATATTGAATTCATATAAGTTTAAAGCTGGTAAAAAAAAATTAATTTTCAGTTAATTGTATTTGCTTATTTCCAGAGGATTGTCTGAATTACTTTTTATAATTACTCATTAAGAGTTACTCAAGTAAGACATAACACGGCAGTGGCTTGATAAAATTCCTACAAACTTCTCTTTCTTTTTCTCAGCATTACTACTTCACATAATTTTATTTATTTATTTGTTTGTTTTTGCTCTTATTATTCCAGTCAGACGTACTAGATAAATTTATTCAGACTGTTACAGAAGCTTTAGCCATTTAAACATGATGCTTGAAGTTTTAATTTCAGATAACACATATTCAATAATTATGAAAGGTTCAAACATTCAAAAGATTGACGTAACGAAAACATAAAAAGTACAACTTCTTTAATGAGAAGTGAAAAATTTCCACTTAAAAAATTTGAATTAAAAATAAGAAAGTAAATTTTTAAAACATCTAAAGATACAAAAAAAATTAGAGATTGAATTAAAAATGAAATTTATACTAGACAGTTTAAACAATTTTCCTTAAAATAAGCCTTATGCCAAACGAATTGAAATATTTTTCTATACGTATGATTGTTTATCTTACACTTACATAAGACAATTTTAATAAATTCTTTGGAAAACAAGTCCATGATAAAAAAAAAAAGTTCCTTTAACTGTACGGACTACTGCCCCCTATTCCAGATTTTTTTCTTCCTTCTTATGAAGCCAGACGAAGTTAGTCGCTAATGCTGAACCCTCCTGCTCTAGATACTTTGCTCATTCGGCCGGAATACGAACTCGCGAAAACTTTTCTTCAATATTGCGACGAAACAAATTCTTATTATTTTACTCGCTCAAATATTGTTTCTCGTAGGGCAAACATTTCCTCCTTACACTTGTAGTTCACATCTTAACGATTTTGTGAAAACTTTCCAAAAGTGATTTCCAAGGGAAAGTTTCTTTTTCGCAATCCCCACGTTTATTTCTTTTGCAACTAGCAATATTAAACTTCACTAGCAAACGGGAAAAATTTGCTCTTTTTTTCCCTTCTTGTTTTGCGATACTTACCATTTCGAGTCGAAATGTTAGAGTTTCTTGCAGAATTATATTGTTTTTCGCTCTATAATATGGTCAGGTACAGGTAGGTGTTCTAAGAAAATCATAATCTTTTTTTTTCCGATTTGTAAAAAAAAACTACACAACGTGTTCTGTGTAAGATGTATTTTGGTTTCAATTACTTCATAAATATCTTAAAATGTACTTTGATATCCTAATAACAGAAAAGCTACATAAGGAACAATTTTAAGAATAAAAAACTCGACCTACTTTAGAGGGATTTATTAGTATCAAATTAGCAGCTGGTTCGTCGAATTCATCAAAAAGTTAGATCCATCGAACTATTACGAACCGTTTGAGAATCATCATCAATTAAGAAATTTAATTCTTAAAGTAAAGCAAAATATAAAATGCACATTATAATTACTGTATTTACCAATGCATATAATTATGAATCCTTTTATGTTCTATATATATATATATATAAATGGATGTTTGTATATATGAAATCGCATCACTCCAACACCATTCAACGGATCACTATGAAAATTGGCATGCATATGTATTTTTTTTATTGAGAAGGTTTTTGTACTGTCGTCTTTGCTGCAGCTCTTCTTCAGGTGGCGCTATAGCATACCGACTTTTGCACCACTCAATCAATCGCCAAAATTGCCAACATGGCCGCCATAAATGATACCAACTTGTCTCTATCGCCAACATTTCGTTATGTTTCCATTAAATCGCCATTATAATGTAAGGAACGACGTTTCTTGCCAATATTGCAATTTAAACATGAAATAAATACAACAGAAAGTAATATTAACGTATGACACATCCAGATACAAATTATTTACATTATTTTAAGCATTCATTACACAAAATTTGTAACAATATGTTACTATTGATGAGCCGAGATCAGTTTAAAAAGGTGTGTTTAAAAATCGACCCATAAGGGAGATAAGGGGGGAGGGGGGGTTAAAAAAATTCCTTTATATTATCTATTTGAGTAAAACTTTTAAACTTTAAAAAATATGTTTTTTGGTTCAGCAGATATATGCAAAAGGCTTTTTTTTTTGTTTAATTTGCAATTCAAGTAAAATTAACTAATTTAAAACTTTATCCTTCAATTTGTGTTTAATTTTTCGATTCACCCGTGCGAAGAACGGGTATACCATCTAGTACTTATTAGATCTGCACGGTGTTATTAAAGAAATAAAATTTAATTTTCATAAATTTGTGGTTTAAGATGTCAATAGTAACCGTGATAGTCTAGTGGTCATGGTCACGGACTAGTAGCCTGCGTATCGTAAGTTCGAACCCTAGTACCAGTGAAAATCCACTGTGTCTAGAGGCCGGGACCCGTTAAATCGGTCATGGATCAAAGTCCGCATGTTAACATGGTGCAGAAGTTAGGAGAGGGGAATGGCAGCTCAAGTGCCGTCCTCATCACTTCAAGGGTTAAAAATTACGATGCCTGTCCCCAATAGCCCTCGTATTGCTATAGAGTACGACACCAAACCTTGCCAATGAGAAATTTAATTAAGAAATTAATTTCAGAAATTAAGCATAGAGTCAAAATCTTTCTTCTGTATAGCAACTAAGAAGCCTTATTCAAATCAGATTAAAATGTATTAATTATTCTTAAAATATTTTTATTCATAACTTTTTAGTATATGGGGATTCATAGATATGATTGCAATGTTTTCATATAATTTTTATTTTTACAAAAAGTAATGATTTCGTAAAAAAAATATTTCATTCTTTTTTACTTTCTTTTTTAAATAATTCATGTAAATTAGGTCAAGATTTAACTTTTTATAATAATTACCAATTAACATATGATGAGTCATTAACATATGATGAAATCCTTTTCAATCGTTTCATTTAAACTTTTCATCGCAAAAACACATACTAAACACTCCAGTAAAGCATTTCTAAAATTAATGTTGCCATTTTGTTAATATAGATTTTAGTAGAAAATGTAGAAACTAATTATCTGTTATTAATTTCATTAGTGCAAACATATGATTAATTAAAATGATTGTAAACATTCGACAATTCTGAACTAAAAAATATATGTAATTTATTTTAAAACCATTAATTTTTAACCATCAAAAGTATTGCTTATTTGTTGATCCTTCAAGAGAAATCATTACATTGACATGAATGCATTATCTCTCTATCTTGCTCAGTATTCTTGGTTATCCACTATGAATGGATTGTTTAATAAGAGAGTTATCAACCATACTTCTAGTTATTGATTCAGATCAAACACCAGGAATATTGTTACTAACTGATCAATAATATGTATCATAAAATCCGGCGTATAACGCACACCATCGTATAACGCGCACCTACACTTCCAAGCTGTATTTTTTAATTTTTAGGTATATTCGCCGCATAACGCGCACCCTCTTTTTTACGAAGAAACCTAAAATGTACATATTCAATGTTCTTAATTTTTAAAGTCATTTATTCGAGGTATTATCCAAGGCTTTTGAAAAAATAGTATATATTTCTAGAACTACAACTCTCTCTCGCTTTAAGTTGATAAGGTGTGTCGTTTCTTTTAAATAAACAGTATTTCGATATATGTAGCACTCTACTTGTGTTCGCCTCTTTTTTATTTTTTTTTTATCTTTAACGCAATCATTTTCATACCGGGCGTATAAGGCGCACCCATAAATTTCTCAATCTGATTATTTAATTTAAAAGGGTGAGTTATACGCCGGATTTTTTACGGTAATTAAAATAATTACAGTTCCTAGCTTATATAATAATTAATTACTTCCACTCTTATTTTAAGAACCGCAATTTCATAGTCCTTTGATTCATTTTTACTGTTTGAAATTTTATCCATATCAAACCGGGGTAATATTTTATTTATTCCTTAGCACGCTGATACTGTACACGCTTGCTCTAATTTTGTATTATTCTACATAGTAGCTAATTAATAACGAAATTTCTGAAATATTAATTTCAATTGGAATTTATTCCCTTAGACTACACAAGGATTCTTAATAATTATTAGCGATAGTCAAGCGATGAGGGAGCATCTTAGACAGTACCTCATTACTCTGACTGCTACAAAATGATATACGAAAATCTTGAACCAATTTGAATAAAATAACATCATATTTCCTTCTACATAATGGGTTTGGATGGATAGATTGATTATAAACGTCGCTTTCTGATTAAATGTGAAGATTACTGGCAATGAACCTCACAATTTCGAATCTCGATAAGTGACAAAGACGACACCTGAGATGAAACCCCACTCTCCAGACTTCTGTAACATATCAGTTGGAGGATTTGGAGCCTCAACCCTTCTTCACGAAGGGTCGTAGTAACAAGTTGAGGGAGGCAATGTCGTCCATAAGTTGACAACCATGCCGGGTTGTAGCTACCGCCGAAACAGCAGTACCAATGATACGGGGCCCCAAGCTACAGGGCCACAACACGTGTACCTACATTCCCAATAACAGGGCACTCATATCTGAAAAAGAGCCACAAAAGGATTTTGATATAGAGCTCAGAACTAGATACGCCAGTGCAACCATGATTACTTGGCCACTGGCTTTTTGGCTGGAAACAGAACTGGAATTGATGACTTAAGCATTTCTGGCCATGAAACCTGAAGGAATAAATGTGATCTATTACAGCTTATTTTTCACAGGGTTGTATAAGTAAATTTTGAAGAAGTAAAATCTATTTTGTACTTTAATCAGCCACCAGACATTATTCAAGACACAAGCATTGTTATGTTTTATTTAACTTGCATTAAATCGGGCTCTTAACTAGCATGGCTCGCTATTTCCAAACATTAAAATCCAATCTGTCGAATCCAGCTCTCTTCCATCGATTCCCCAGGGCACAATAGGGCTGCATTCTTCTGTAATAAGCGCATATCTTTATTGAATGGATTTCGCTTCCTTTAGAATTCGGGGCCATTTTTTAAAAAGCCATCTAATAAACCACCCTCCCGGAGTACATAAACTCCAACAGCATCCGTACATACTTATCTAAATGGGAATTTTTATCACATTCTGTGAAGCAACTCTCTAATCCCTCACAGGCCACGAGTTTCCCCCTTTTTTAACAGCGTTCTTTGTTTATTCGATATGTCTTGAGGTTAGCTTTGTTTGGTTATTTGTTTTTGTGCCCGCTTTATTCCTCGGGTATATTTTACGACGCCCGTGAGGGTGTCATTTTGCGCAAGTATAAATATAATTTTTTTTTCTTCTTCCTTCCTATGTTCCTTCTTAAGGCCGAAGCTTCGGGAAGGATTTTAAATTTACAGCAGATTTAGTTTCTTTTAACGCGAGAGGAAATTGTATTGGTTCTTTAGATTACGCCGCGTAATAAATGGCTCTGGGAGGAAAATAGCGCTGTAAGATTAGAACAGGCCTCCTCCGGTGATATATTATGAAAAGCTTACAAGGAAACATTTGGTTAAGGGAAAAGAGAATATTCTTAATTACATAAAACATCTTACATGTACTTATCTATTACTTTTAGGTACAGAAATTGACAATATTCTTTCGCTTTAGGTGAATTTATTTTAGGTACATCGAAGCAGGAGACAAGTAATCTTCGGAAGATAGTTTTGGCATGCATTACATTTAATTTCAACGTAATTTTAGTGACTGAAACCTTAGTGGTTTTAATCCTAGTAGCACTGTAGAATCGCCACAGTAGCGCACACAGGAGTTTTAAAGGGGAGAGGGGGGGGCTATAGAGAGGTTTGAAATTCCACCATTCTTGCGCGTATCAGGATCCAATACGCTGCACAATATATATATATTTTTTTATTTTGTCGATTTCGGGTACAAAATACAGAAAAAATTAATTATTTAATAAATAATTAGCATTAAATAAATTAATTAATAACAAATACTTTTAAATTTTACATACTACATAAACTTTACTTAGTGGCGCGACAGCCCATGAGGGCTAAGGTCTACTGTGTTCAACTCAGTATAAGCGACCTTGGGCACTGGGGTGCATATACAGATGTTTCGGTCAAGTGGTCAGTCTGACGCGAAATCCCAAGTGTTAAGTTCCTAAGCAAGCTTAGTACTCATTTATCGACCCACTGAAGAGATGAAAGTCTGAATCAACCTTGCCCATCACGGGGTTTGAACCTCGGACCTGTGGCGTGGAAGCACGATGCCCTAACCCCTCAGCCACTGGGCTTCATGTACTATATACATAGGATTGTAATCGATCGAAAAAAAATCATGGCTTTGGGGGGGGGTCTTGCCCCGGTATAACCCTCTTGCGTGAGCCACTGACTCACCATGTAGAAGGGGTGGTGCATGTTAAATATGTTGAGGCTCAAAACCCTCATGTTGGTGTGGTATTTTGGAGAGGGGAGGGATGGCAGTTCTCTCAAGTGTCACATCCATGGCTCAAACTTCCAAGGCCCCTCTCCAATGCCCCTCGTGTTGCCTTATAGTGCGTCGTTATAAAACATTCACTCCCAAAAAATAATTTTAAATATATTTAATATTGAATAAGGTTTGTAATTTTGAGAGTCTAGTATGACTTAGTAATCGATTGGTCTTGATCGTTAATTCGTAGCTGGCATTATTTTTTGTTCAATTGTATGTTCGAGTCCTCGTACCGCTGAAAAATCGTTGTGTAGAGAGGCTGATTCATATTAAATATTTCGAAGCTCGGAGTCTTCACGTTGATGTAAGTATGTCATTTTGGTGAGTGAAGTACCAGTTCAGATGTGCTCTTCCCAGTGGTTCAAAACTACGAGGACCGTCGCCAATAGCTCTAATTTAGCTTCAAAGTTCGACATTAGTTAACAATCATTCTGTTAAATTTAAGAGTCTAATATACCTTTCAGAGAGAGAGTTTTTTGATTTTTCTTCTTAGAATTTAACATAAGTAATTTCAAAATTTTCATTGTTTCATTTCAGTTCTTCATTAAGTTGCTTCTTTATCCATACCATGTCCCTTTTGCGGCTTATTAGTATTAAGTTATTTATTTTTATATTAAGTTTTAATATTATAGTGAATAGTTTTAAGCAAATACAACTCATTTAAATTAGTTTTTTTTAACAACCCAATAATCATCATCTTTTTAAGAAATGAAAACGGTTTTTCAAACGTAGGTATCGTGTTATATTTTTAGTAATTCACTATTTAAGTGGTTATATCACTTGCAAATAAACATTTTTTTTTTAGTTTCCCTGAACCCTTTACCGGGATGTTTTTTTCCCCTAGAAATTGTGCATTAAAATATTTTTGGGGATTAGATTTGCTTAAGAAAAGGATTTCATTTACCCTATTAGGTAAATTCATTTTGAATTTTAAGTCCCCTTTGTTTAGTAGGAATATGTTTACCACAACCCTCTGTGTGCTATTGAAAGGCCTTTATGTACATTTTTTTTCCTTTTACCTCTCCCCACATGAGATTTCTAATAAACATTTTGTACATACTAAAACCTTCAAAAGGAATAGTGAATTAGAAATATTTTATAATATTAGGTGATGTGTGTGAAGATGAAATTAAGAATTACTTCATATTATTCCCCATAAAATTTATAAGAACATCGATCAGTGCAAATTTGTGAAATATATTTGGAAATGTTTCAATATGTAAAATGAATTATAAATTGGACAGATGAAGATGACTAATAAAGAGATTTGATTAAAATATTTGTAGTGGTAGGTATATTTACCTCGGCCTGGTAAATGGTTAATGGTTTTACTGTTGTTTTGCGATTCACTTTGAATAATTAGGGAAACAAGATTCTCAAATATATTTTGAGGAAATAAGGCTAATAATATGGATAAGAAATATTGTTAGACTGAAATTTGTAACCTTAATTGTTTCCTCTTTATACAAACCTAATAAACTTGTTTCCTTAAATATTTCTTCTCTACAAACTGAATTAAAGATACAGATTGAACATAGAGATAAAACGTGAGTATAATTACTTAGTATCTAAATTGACTTTAACTGTTTGTATTTCTTTCTGAAATGTATCAAGAGTTAAAAATTATTGGTATACTCTCACCTAAATCAGTTTTGCATATTTTTTTCACAATTGCTTACGTATCTCAAATTTCTGTTTTTAAATTTTATGTTTGGATAAATTTTAGTTAGTTTAAATGCTGCTCTTTGATTACCAATATTACATAACTCATTTACATACATGCCATTGCTGGATAAATTATCTTTTATTGAACTATACAAGCCTATCATTGAATTCTGTTTTTACGAATAATTAATTGTAAGTTATAAATATAGAGATCCTGATTTATATATGTATGTAATTGTGGGACAAGTTTTTTATAATTATTTTTCTTACTCATCTTATAGTTTCGTGATATCTTGTTAAATACAGCATTCACTCAGTTTTCTTCTTTACAAGTTTAAATGCTTTGGTAGAATTTTAATCCCAATTGTCTGTTTAAAATGACATTATAAATTATCCTATTTCTCTTTGATGTACATAGATTACTAAATTATTCATGCTTGTCACTTTTGGAAATTAGAATGCCCTTTATCCTTGCACCCTCTCACTTCAGGCACCAGAAGCAATTTTCTGTCCCTTCACTCACCAAAATATACTCGTCAACTTTTATGATCTGTTTTCCCGAAGCAACAACTCAACTCTCCTCGTCTAGTGGAATAAGACAACAAAAGAGTCACGTAATACTCTTCCCCAAGAACACGACAGCAACTTCGTCTAATACCATAGAACACCACCAAAGAAACTCTTCAAAGTGTTGACGGGCGCCATATTGGATTTCTCACTAAGAACCGTTGGCACACAGTGGAATTTTAGGCAGATAAGCTCGCGAACTGAAATATTTGCAAATAGCAATTGCTGTTGACATGCTGACTTTCATGGACTTTTCGAAAGACGTGTTGTAAAAATTTCAAGACCTTACTTAGGGTATGGAGAAATAGCCGTCGGCCATCTTCGCCTTTTCAGATCCGTTCGCCATAGATTTATCTTTGTGTACAGTCTGGATGTGGAATTCGTTGACAGTTTATGCACATCACAAGTTAAGAATCTTAAAGTGTCAGGGATGTTTATGCTTTAAAAATGGAATGGTATTCCTGTCAAACTTTATAGGTCTTAGTGTTGTTGTGGAAAAAGGGGAAAGGGATGAGAAAAATAAAGACCTTTTCCTGTTGGAAAAACAGGAGTTGCAGTTGTAAAGAAAAATAAAATATACGTCCAAGGGGGCTTAATAATGCATAGGTTCGGGGGTAAGATAATCAGATTAGTATTGATTTTATTGTTATCTATAATGAGTCAATTTAGGAGAAACATGCCGCTTTATTAAATAGATTATATTGCAAATAAAGTTTCAGAAAGATTATTTGATTAGCTAAGGTAAATAACAAATATATTTGTTAGTTTGGACGTGTAAATAAATTTGATCATAGTATGGAAAAAATAAATGGTCTAATTAAAATATAAAATGTATTAGGTAGTAAATAATTAATTTGAGATTACTATGTTCATTTTCAGTTCAACTACTTATAAAAATCGTTCACGAAATACAATTATTCATTCCTGGTACGTATATACAATTTATATTAATGCACAATCTAATCACACACAATATATTTTCCTGGCAGTGGTAGTCAAGTGGTTATGGTCGTGAACTCATGTTCAGAGCTGTCGGACTGTGGATTAAGGTCCTGCGTACCATTGAAGACCCGCCGTGTAGAGGGGCTGATGCATGTTCAATTTTTCGAAGCTCAAAGTTTTCACATTTGAATGGTAGGGATGTTTGGTGAGGTGCCAGCTCAAGTGTCGTCTTAATCAAGTTCAAAATTATAATTTAGCCACAGGAGCTTCAAATTGTAAAGCATATTAAAAATCTAATCAATATATTTATGCTGAAATTATAAATAATGGGAAGAATACATAATGCACTATCCATTGTGTATACTGTTACTGTAGTTATTTTCCTGTATTTATTCTTTTTATTTATTATTTTGTCCTCACAAGTATGGGGGATTGTGTGTCGCATACTAGACGACGGAAGTATGTATACTTAAATGAAACCTTTTTTCCTTATAGCTTAACTTAAAACGACAGTGATAAGCAGGGCTTAAAAATTAACAAATTATTCAAAGGCTCTTAATAGACTTACAAAATTTTGTCTAAACCTTCATTTTTTTTCAAAAAAAAAAAAAAAAAAAAGAAAGAAAAGAAAACTTAAAATTTAAGTATATTTTTTTGTGATAATTCTTTTAAGCAAACAATTGTTTTTCATTCTTTTCCTTGTATTAATAAAATAAAACATTTCAATTTCTAGAATTTTCAAAAAAAAAAAAAAATGTTTTAAAACATTTTATCTATATAAGTTTTAACCGCGTATAAATTTTAACTCCGAATATAAATATTTGCTATTTATTATGCAGTAGTGAAAATATTACTTATCGAATGAAACGAAAAAAAAAAAGAAAGAAAGAAATGAATTAATACATTTAAAAAAAACTTACTAAAAAGGAAAATATACGCATTCAGGAATCTTTTGCTTCACATTTTAATTTACATTTATATCTTCTACCTATTAATTTAAACAGTAACCGATTTTCTTTTAATTTTAATAAAAAAATAAGTAATTTAAATAGAATGCTCTCAATTTTGTTAAAAAATTTCATGATACTTAGCATTGTTATTCGTTGTTCTCCTCTATTCTTTTTAAATAGTATGAAATATATGTTTCGCATTGTGAAATTTTTTGATAGTTTGCTTATTTGATAAAAATGCTAAGATATTAATTGACAAAAAGTAATTAAATTATTTACATTGATTAGTACAAATGAGGTTTGTTTGTTTATGTTATGTAAATCAAACAGTGAGAACCGTATTAGAAATTAATAAAAAAATTAGAATAATTGCACAAATTTAAGAAATTTAAAAAAAAGATTAATTTAAAATAGACAAATATGTCCTAAATTCTGATTTTTGCTATTTTGTTCAGTTTATACTGATAAATTATATTTTTGAAACGAAAAATTCGCATTTGAGCTGTGACATTCACCTAATCCCTTCTAGTTTGCATATTTTTTAGTATAATTTTCCCAACTCATCCGCAATACGAAAAAGTGAGCCTCCATTACATAAATAATATCCTCATGAGGATGGGTTTTTCAGCATGGAGATTTCATCCTGAGAAGTTTATCTCCATCTTCCTATAACCGAGGAGAGAGGTAAGAGAAAAAAAGTAAAAAAATCAAAGAAACGCATGAAAACTTTAAGCTCAGCTCTTCCAAACTGTCGCCGTATACTTGAGTTAAATTATCGCACTTCTCTTCAAAAAATGGTCATTTTTTCCCTCCTCTCTCACATTAAGTATGCGCATAAAAAACAGCAGTGAGAGAAAAAAAAAACGAACAGCGAAAGGAGAATATCCTACCAAGATTAAAGCCAGGAGAAGAAGAGGAGAGGAGAAGAAAAAAAATGTGAAAAGAAGGAGAGATGGAAAAATCCGCTGACTGGCTGAACCAGCTCCGTCAATCCAGTAAAGCATCTTATTACTATGCAGGAAAATCCACCCCGCACATTCAAAAAATCCCTACGGTAGGGATGGGGGAAAAAGGGGGCGGATCGTCTCTCCCGTAACCCTTTGCACCACAGCCAATGCAAGAGCACCGAAAGTTCTCCCAACAGAATTCAAGTGCGGTAAAAATTACGCGCAACGCAGATTACGCCATGAGGGAGGAAAGGGGTTCGCTGCAAACGACTTTCACTCTGCCCAATCAGGAGCTTCCGATCACTCACCCCTTCCCTCCAACCTCCGACGGCATAAAATATGGAAGGGTAGGGTGACGATCATTAGGCAGAGTGGATACCTTTAAGATACCTTAAATTTCACCGCAGGCGCCAAAGTGATAAGGATGGAGTATTTAAGCCATTAGGGGTTGGCGAAAAAATACTCTATTTTTGTCCCCTAAAGAAGGATCTAGATAAGATAACGCGTTCCCATTTTTGGGCGTCTTTCCTAATAAAAATTCCATGGGAAGTCGTGATGAATGGATCATATCCGATATAGGGAAAAAAATCTGGAGTACACTGGATTTGAAACAAATGGTACCCCAGGGCCCGGGGGGGGGGGCATCATCATAAAAGGAAACGACATGTGACTGCGTGTTGGTAATTCTCACACCCCTGCAGCTCCTCCTCAGAAATAAAACTAATAAGAGTGTAAACGTATATGGGTGGAAGTATTTTCCCTCTTCCGGATTGGAACAATAAACACGTTCTGATTGCTGAAACTTGAAGAATCATTTTATCAGATTAATTGCATTAATAATCTATCAGTTTGTTATCAGTTATATTTGACCACAACATTTTGGGAAGAAACTTTGTATGAATTAGAACAAAAGAAAACTCTCTCCAAAAGGAAAAACATCCTATTTTTTCTATGATGGAACGATTAACCTTCATTTTATGCAATTAAAACATATTTCGAAAATACTAACTTACCATGATGGTATATTTCCTTCTGGAAAGTTTTGCAATCTTTCAAAGATGAGAAATCGAAGGAAAAATCAGTTTGGGGCAAGAAAATCCTTTAGTAAAATCAATATTCTTGCAGCTGGTTAACACCATGAATTGAGGATACTTGTTTTTCGATCAATCTCTTATTTATGAAATAATGGATTCAACCATAAAACAGGGTAAAATGAATCCTCAACTTAAAAGTTATTTGAAATATATAAATAAAACATGCATTTTTTTAAGGGGAAAAAAACTTGCTTACAGTATTTTATTATTTAAGTCGTTGCGGTTGATACACACAATATGAATAAAACAAGAAAAAAGTACATATAAACTTCTTATTTAACACATTTGTAATCTAATTACAATTTTTAATTGAAAAAAGAAATAAATATTTTTAAAAGTTGACATACTTTTTAAACTTAAATGTGATATAGTTGCATATGTAAAATCTAGAAAATGTAATTTGAAAAGATTATATAAATTTTTCTAAGAAAAATTTTATTTCGTAAACTAAGATCAATATAAAAAACGAATTTCTATTAAATTTTTTTTATTAAAATAGTATAGTTGTTTTCTATATATTTTTGCAATTAAAATTCCTTTTAACATAAATTAGGTGCATGAGAAATTATAAGATCGTCACACATAATTCGAAGGTAAAGTACTCATTCATTGTTATATAGAACGTAACTTTTATTAAGACCTACAAATTAAATAACAAAAGGAATAAGAGTACAAATCACATAAAAGGACCAAAATTTCGAAGGGGCATTTTCACTTGAAATGCAAAGTTAAGACATAAAAATTTCAAAAGGACTAAGGGAGTATCTTCTTTTTTATTGAAGTCTTAAAAGCATCCGTAGCCTTAACTAGATTAGATTAAAGATAAACTTTCTTTGTACCAATATCTAAAAAGTAAAATTTAATTAGATATTGATACAAAGAAAGTTTAGCCTTACCCTCTGACTCTTACAATCTTATTTTAAAGTAAGTTCAAGTGACTATATATTGATATGATTCGTATGTAATTTTAGTAAGTACTATGAATACATATATTTTCATTCAAAATTTTATCAAAATGTCAAAAATATGCGTATTTACTTCTGCATTTACATAAGAAGTTAAAGAAATCGAGAACTAAAATCCTTTCGTATTGAGGCTCTCCCCCACCCCATCATAAAACTACTAATAAGTAATAGTAGCTTTCTTATTAAATATTAGACGAAGATTCAGTTTTCAATAATGGTTGATAACCCATCACCATTACAATTTTTAAAGCAATAATCAGATAAAAAATCCATTAGAACGAATGTTTTTAAAGAAACTTATTGCCTTATTTAACTCCATCTGCACATTTCTAGAAATTATGACCTATATCAAGAAAGAATGGATTATTAACGAACAAATGACTTGAAAATTCAAGAAAGCTGACCATAAGGTCCTTGCATTTAAAAAAAAGCTGTGAGAAAAAAAACCGAGAGTTACATATCTAAGAAGAAAATATGTTAAGATCAAGATTATACTTAGATTTATTGAAATCTAATAGATATACGATAGTAATTGGTGATTTGTCACCAAGGTAATGATTTCAGCCGGAAAGGGTCAAGATATTAGAAAGAAAAAGAAAGATCTTTCAATCAATCGATTGAAGGCTTTGGTGGTTTGTTACATGGAATTTAAAATGGCAAAAATGCATGTATATATATCCAATTCTTACCTTCCTCCTGTAAAAACCAAGATGGCGGTTATCAATAAAGACAAAGGAATCGGTGGGAAGAAGATGGTGCAAGTGGATTCAAGATTATGGTGATGAAGCGTACCGACCGTGGCATATGCAAAAAAGAAATGCCCCCAGTATAAAAAGGGGGAGCTTTGGAAAAAAGGGAGCGAGAGAAAAAGAGAGAGAGAGAAAGACGGAATAGATTGAAAGTGTGGCGAGGAGGAATGGCCGGGTAGCCATCGGCCATTACTACTGCTCCGCCGCGTGGTCAAATTTACATGGCGGGCATAAAATAAAAGAAAAAGAAATATTCCCAATCGATATAATCGATTTTTGTGTGCCTTATTTTTTTCTCTCCCCCGCCACTTTCTTCTTTTCCACCTTGGCAACAGGACCAGCTGAGAAAGCTCTCAGCTCTCTCCAAAATGCGAAGGGGGGTTTGAAGGGGGTAGGAAATTCGACTGCCCAACGAAGAGAGGGGGGGGGGGGGCGGGTCGGGGTTGGGCGCGGGATGTTGGACGACTGATGACCTGGGAAGAGGAGGAGGGGAAGGAAAAGGATCGGATCTATCAAGCACACACATAGCTACATCTTCTCCATATAACGTCCATATTTTTTCCTGTCCCCCCACCCACTAAACTTATCCCGAGTGAAAACGATGAAAGGTAAAAAATAAAAGGGCCTCAATCACGATTCTTAATAAAGCTCGGGGAGTTGCATCGTTTTTGTGTGTGATGGATGAGACTTTATTTAGATGAATAAAGTAGACACTTGGTTCGTGTCGGGCTGTGATTTCGGGTGATGCGTTCTCGTTTTTCTTGATGGGTAATTACAAATGAAAGAGATGCCCATTGGGATGGTGGTTTGATTCAAGGAAATTGCGAGGCGGGGTTTGATGGATGGTTTTAAAAACAAATCACCTTAAAGCGCATAACGGAGTGCTGTGGCTTATGCTATGTTTCACTTGATCTGAAATGTTAATGCAGCATATATCGTAAAATATTTGAATTGGACTTGTACGCTTAACCTAGATTTGGTACTCTTTTTTTTTTTATCAAAAGGGGAATAATATTCTTAGTTCGTTTTAAAATTATAGTTATAGTTTCTGAGTCTGATAGCATTGAGGAATATTCAAATTTCTCTTTCTTTTATATTACATATTTTAGAGTTATTTTACTCTTTTTGCAAAACATATTCCATTGACGCCTTTGCATTTGATCTTCCGAATTTTTCAGGAATCTTCCAATATTTTCCTTCCAATTTTATATTTCTGACAGAATTCGTAGAGTATGAGAGAAAGTTGATAAGAATTAAAGTATGCTGTTTCTCTTGTTGAGTTCTAAGTATCTAAACAGAAAATGTTTCCTAGTTAAAAAAAAATGCATGGATTACTAATTCTAAGAATATAAAACTGCCTGAGAAGTATAAAAATGTTTGTGCCCTTGCACAATATTTCTTTTTATTTGCTTTGAAATAATTTATTAGTTCTTGCAAAAAATTTAACTGGTTCTGTTCATTTACATATATATTTAAGGACTAAAATGACAGGTATTGGAAACTTGCATATAAATTTTTTGTTAACTAGATTCATTTAAATTGAAAACTAGAGACTGAAAATTTGTTTTCATACATATAATAATGATAGGATAAATTTACCTAATTAACTAACGTTCTCTCAGCCGAATCGAAGAATGTTATATTTAATCAAAAATACAGCATTCCAGTAACATAAGAAATATTATTGACAGTATGATGATTTTAAATATAAATAAGCAAGTTATTGCAGACTCATAACTTTACTCGATTTTGTTTTCTTATTCATAGAAAGACCATTTACTTCTCTGTATATATATATATATATATATATATATATATATATATATATATATAATTAGGGAAATATGATAAATTATCCATCATTATCCGTATGTCAAAACAACAATCAAAAAATCAAAATACCTTCTCAGAGATTATACAAAAATAAATTACTTTATTACTTAAAAATGTTAGTTTACCACAATAGTTAAGAAAATTATGAACTCTTAAAATATTTAATAATTTTATGGAAGATAATGCAATAAGTTAGCTTCATTAATGGGTCTCAGGGTTGTTAATTTCATCCCGAGAGCTGAAAATATAAACAATTTTCAAATAGATATAATTTGTTTAAAGTTGAAATTAAACAATTCGATTAATTTACATATTATTTATTAAGAAATAAGGTTTAAAAAAAAGTGTAAAATGTATAAAATCTAATAATTATTTTAAAAATTATATAAGCATATGAAAGCAAAAACATTTCTGTAATAAATATTAAATAAATTTTACGTTGCGCATGATATTTTCTAAAATAGTAGCCTTTTATGTATAAACATTATAGAACTATAAAATGAATCATACTCTTTAAACCCTACCTAATTTTAACAGTATATATCTTTCTTATTTCCAACAATTTTAAAAATTTTGAAATTAAAAAAAATATATTACTTATTATTTTATTTATATAAAAATACTACAGTGTAATGAAGATGTATTTAATTTTATAAATAAACGTATTCCTAGTATTTAGAGCTACTATTTCTGAATTTATCATGCGCAACGTAAAATTTATTTAATATTTATTACAAAAATGTTTCTTATTTCCATATTCTTATAATTTTTAAAATTATGTTTATATTTTAAACACATTTTACACTCATTCCTTTATACATAATAATGTGTAAAAACGCCGAATAATTTAATTTTAACCTCACGGAATTGTATCTGATCTAAAATTGTTTATATTTTCAGCTCTCGAGACAAAATAAACACTCCTGAGATCCCAAAGGGCTTTGCTTGCGATGCTACTGAAACTCTTTCTGGAATTTCACTCAATAAGTTAATGAGAATATAGAAAATTTGTGATAAACATAGTGTTGTAGATTAGAGAAACCTGTATTTTGTAGTTGACGGGATACATTTTGTAAATACATATCGCATAGGCCTATAATTGCCCCAATACAATTAAG
>BMAV01019967.1:183869-197794 GCA_019973955.1 Trichonephila inaurata madagascariensis
TTGTGTGTACGTACCTCTGCTACCAGCTGACCTTCCAGACTTAAGACATAGGATTGAAGCAGCTGTTGCAAGAATTACCTCAGACACAATGAACAAAGTTTGGGATGAACTCGTCTATTGACTTGATGTGTACCGTGTGATGAATGGGGCTCACATTGAACATTTGTAAGCTTGTAGGTAAAACTGTTTCAGTTACTCTTTCATTCGATGTATGAGTTGTACAGGGCCGTGGGTAGCCTGGTGGTTAGAGCACCGGATTCCAGATCGGAAGGCCTGGGTTCGATGCGCGATACCACTAAATACCCTCCGAGTACATACGGAGTACGTGCTCGTTAAATCAGTGGGTCTGAAAGTCTCGTGGGCTGAATCACGAGTGCCGGGGACTGGAGAATATTTACCTCCCCTTCAGTTCCATGCCAAAATTGGGGAGGTGGAGATAAGTGGTGTCGCCATCTATCGTCCTTCAGGAATTTCTCCATGCTAAATCGTACTGTCACCTGTGTAGTTCTCAAGGCCAAGGCCAACGACAGGCGTACTTCTAGCCCCTTGCCACGATGAATTTCGTGGGCCTCGATCTGACTGTGTCAGGCAGGTGGCATTAGAAACAACAACAACATGAATTGTACTTGTAATTTATACGTAATATATACTATAAAGCCTTAAAACTCCGATATTCTTTTACAAACATCCGATATTTCTGTTTAAATAATTTAATTCGGTTTATTAATTATTTCTCACTGACATATAAAATTTCATATTCTTACCAAATATATCTATTTCTAAAAGTCAGATGTGAATATATGTTTCTTTCATGAAATCACCCTTAAATCGAATCTCTTGCACTCCAGTCTAAATTTTTAAAAATTTCAAATTTTGGAAACAGCTGATGATTGTTGGGATGTAAATTGAAGTTTTACTAAATTAAAAAAAAATATCTTTTAATAGTTATTATTGAATAAACTTAATTATTTTCTTTGAAATTTGGTTTTATATTTTTCATTATTCTTTAAACATTTAACGCGAGAGAAACGCTCTTCAATTAAATAGACATTTGAAAATCTTGACAGAAAATAAAATTGCTAAATATTCTTAACTACTGTTTTAAATTCTGAAATACACATTGAGTAGATTTTTATGATCTGCAGAGGCTTTTTTTCCCGAAAACTTACCTCCCAAAATGTATTTCGTCCTTAAAATTCATTAAAAGTCTTAGCAACTCTTATGATGCCTGAAAAGCACAATTCTACTATATAACTAAATCTACTCTTTTATTATTGAAAATTCGATTATTAGCGTCACATTGCGAAGTATCCCCTGAGCTACACTCCCCCTCCCCCCTCCACTCAAAAATCTTACGCACCATGACAAAGTGAGGATATTGAGTCTTACGAACCCCCTCGACTTCGCAAGAAACGCCATCCAAGAGCCGCGACCATGACCACTCGGCTACCAAAAGCAAAGTGTTAGTTAAATTGTAATTTCCGAATGCATTTGTAAGATGAACTGTTTACTGACTGGTGCTGATACTTCTTAACCAATTAGATTAAAATTAATATATGAAAAAAATATTCAAGAGAATTAATTGGCATTTACTTCACATAATATAAACGCATAATACATTTCCAATTTTGAGTTTTCATTAAACTTAATGTTGAAATTAATTTAATCTGAATCACATCTTAAATGCTGAAATAATTCAGATTAGCACATATTTCCGAGAAAAATGGGTAGATACAAATGAACGAGTCGTATTTATTATCCTTAACACATAATTAAAAGGCATAGATCGACATATTTTAGTAAAATGAATATTTTTTTATTGTAGTAAGATGATTGAATTTATGAAGGTAATTTAAGACTAAAAATAATGCCAAACCTTTTATGTGATTAAAACACATAAGACATTAGCGATGGAAAATGTCTGTTTTTAATGTATTACTAAAAATAAGAAGCAAAAAAATTAAATGTATATTAAATGGCTGTCTGGGTCACTGAGAAATGATGCTTGCGAATATAGACACTTCTGTGGTTATTAAAAACGATCAAAATGATCTGCTTAAAAAAAATCGAATTTTGGTTTTGAGTTATGCCATAATTTTGTTCTGTTAAAAATAACAATGTATAACTGGTTAATATATTATTTGTTGTTATCGAACCTCCATCATAACTTTTGAAAGATAGAAAAAGGGCTTATATAGAAACCACGAAGCCAAACACACAGAAAAGATGTCAAATTTCGACTTTTACTGGTTCCTAAAATAAATAGGTTCCAAAGTTTTTAAATGTCGAGGCTGATATTATAAATAAGAAACACTATTTACAAATATCGTCAATATGTTAATAGTGATCAATTTGAATTTTAGGCTATTTTATTTCTCTTATACTGATAGCTAGAGTTTTTTACCACTTTACTGCAATGATAAAATTATCGATTAATTTTATCATTAATTATTTATCGATACACGAAGAAGACACAACATGCTTTTTTCAACAGAAGAAAATTTTACTGCGACAGCATTTTTTAACCATACGTTCACACCGTGTGGATGGTAAGCTACAAGTGCTGCTGAAGGTGTAAAGTAGTTGGTTGTCAGTGTTAGTTTTTGTATGATGAATTGGAATTTAGGATTGTGTTTGCTAAGTATCAGACTTTATTTTTTATTATTCCGAGTAATTTACTTCGATGTTGTGGTTTCAACATCAGTTGTATGAATTTTATCCCCAAAACACAAATGTAAACTAATGATATCTTTTTGTTGAAGACAACTTGTTGTCCAGCTTTCAACAACAAGCTGACAACTTGTTGGATAACTCGTGTTCATTAAAACCAATAAGTATCGTAAAATTATAACCTCAAAAGTCTTTATAATCTGCGTGAATTAAATCTAATAAGAAAAATAAAAATTGAACATTTTAAAACTTTGCAGTAGTATTTTTCAAATCCTCTACTAGTAGTTCACTCTCTCACTATATATATATATATATCAGGTTTGTGTGTGTGTGTGTGAAAAGTTTAGCTTCAAAATTAAGTAAGTAATAAATAAAAATAGAGCGAACTCCTTACCATCGCGTAAGGATTTGTGGGTAAAGCCTATTTAAAGGTGGAGCGAGTGCTGACGAAGAAGAACGCATACTCGAAAAGGCTTAGCTGGTGACTCTTGTCCGAAGTATTGTTAATGTTCTACTCGGTTGCGCGCCAAAGAGCCGCCATGTTGGATTTTATGTGATTGAAGCGAAATAAAGAAGTTATTATAGAGATGATGCCTTCCTCATTTTACCAGCAAGCCTGGGGCCTGTCATATATATATCTTGTTCAAATTTTTAATCGTTGATAAAGTACTTTTTTTTTTTCTATTCATCCACTGAAGTTCAAATACATTTTTTTAAACTTGTAGTAGATGTGACATTTGATGTTAATACAGTTTTTTCAAATATTAGTTCATTAAATAAATTATTTTTTTTTAATTTTAAATTTATTTTGCGTTATTTCTGATGAAGTTAAAAGTGGCCGCGGTAGCCGAGTGGTCAAGGTATCGGATCGTGGCTGGCCTTGTCACGAGTTCGAGGCTATTACCACCAAAACCCTCTGTGTAAGGGAGCGATGCACATTAAATCTGTCGAGAGCTCAAACGTTCTCCCGTGGTGTGGTAGTTAGGAGAGAGGGATGCCAGCTCATGTGCTGTCCTCGTCACTTGACCATGGTTCAAAATTACGAGGTCCCTCCCCAAAAGCACTCGTGTAGCTGAACAGTGCGACATTAAGGCTGTTTTCGGTAAAAGTACGAGAGCTTGAACTAAACGCGAAGCACATTTTCAGACGGAAAAATGCCTCAATTTCCATGGAAATTTGTAGAATTATAGCTCGTATCTCTGTTAACAATATAGTGTTTTTAAAAATTTCAAAATATTCCATGAATACTTTCTTTTTTTATTTTAATACGGGAAGGCATAGCCCATTTAACATTACGGTATAGGAGAAAAAACGCGAAACACATTTTATACCAGTAAAATGAATCAACTCTGTTAAAAAAGGGAAGTATGATAAATGAATTATAGTTTAAAAAAACTAAAAAACACGCTTTTATAGTGAATCGAACTAAAAAGTAAAAAAAAAAAAATTCTTAATTTAAGAATAAAATGATTAACGAGAAAATTAATGTCATTGGGGGTAAAAGCGTGGGGTGCTCTATATTAATTGTTATAATTTTTTACTTGTTCTGAGTTAGTGTAAAAACTTAGTGTACTTGCTAAATTAGTGTAAAAATGTAATACAAAGCACCCCACGCTTTTACCCCAATGACATTAATTTTCTCGTTAATCACTTTATTCTTATATTAAGAACTATTTTTTTTACCTTTTAGTTCGTTTCACTATAAAAGCGTGTTTTTTAGTTTTCTTAAACTACAATTTATTTTTCCTTTTTTAGTTCAATCTACAATAAAAGCCTGTCTTTTTTAGTTTTGAAACCTATCATTTATTTTGTGTTGAATTTATCTAACTAATAAAAGTGTGTAAGAAGAAATATTAAATGTCAATCGTATTATCACCTTTTTAAAAAAATGTTGTTATAATGTTATTCGTATCATCACTTCTAAACATATTGCGGCGCAGTATAGCCAAACTTGGCTCTTGCGCCAAAAAAATCAACAATCATCATCATCATCATCATCTAAACTTATTGCTTTATCAAAATAAAAAAATATTTAGCAGTTAGAACACAAATTTATCATCTTTTAAACGTATTTATATAATGTTAATTCGTATCATCACTTCTAAACGTATTGCTTTATGAAAATAAAAAATATTTATCAGTTAGAACATAAATTATTTTTATTCTCATGCACAAGTCTTTTTTTTTATTTTTTTTATTTCCATTTTCAGAAAAACTATGCACCCACCCACCCTACCCTTTTTCGCCATAAAGAACACTTTTTTTGTTTTATTTTTGATTAACCAGAAGCCTATTTTGCGATTTTAGGGTTGCACCTTAATCTTTTAGTTGCTAAATCTGGAATTAGTCGCCAAATCTAGAAATGGCACATGGAATTAGTCGCCAAATCTTAAAAGGGTTTATGCAATTAGTCGCCAAATCTAGAAACGATACAATGAATTAGTCGCCAAATCTCGTAAATCTTTAAAATCCTTAATTATTAAAATCCTGTTCAGGACAATAAAACATTTTGAAATTATTGTATTGTCATGGGTTCTTGACAAATGTGCGAAATTTCGAATCAATCTGACCTTTTAAAGAGGGTAAAAATCGAGTTCTAAGATTCCTTAACATACAAGTGAAACTTATAAAAATGTGTTAAAAATGCTGCTTTCTAAAGGATAGTGAAACCAGAATATCATATTAATTTATCATTTCTTTTATATCTGAAAAAATGTTCCAAATTCGGGGCCTATTCTTTAATATTAACCGAAAACAACCTTAACATTTACTTGCTCACTGGCGAAGTTACAAATAGCACCAACAGATGGCGCCAGTAAGTTTTTCTAATGAATTTTTTCTTGACTTCAAATATATATTTTTTCTGAAAATACAATTTTTCCGAATATTAATTCATTAATTAAATGTAACTAACTAAAATAAAAATTTTCTTTGTTGACCCAAGTAGGAATTGAATTAATTTTTTTTTGAAATTACTTGTTTTAAATTTAACTCGGAACATTTCAGACGTCATGCTCCAACATGATTTAATGCTAAGATTTTTTGCAATGCCTGTCAATTTGTATTTATATATAGAAATAATAGAGATTAGAAGTCCCTTTCCTCTCTGGCTAACTTAAGAAAACCTAAATCTAAGTGAAATTTAAAAACCTCGCTTTTCATACTTAAATCATTAACATATTGTAGTACTTTTAAAATTTTTTCAGAGCTTTATCATTATTATATTTCTTAAATGCACTCTGATTCATTTTAAATATTTTATAACCATTATTAATACGTTGATACTTTATTAGATATCGCGTTTATTTTCAATTCAATGTTCTTCTGAAGATGAGTTAAATCCCAGAAATAATATTTATAATTTCTTTTTTGAGAGAGAAATCTGAAGATAGATTATTTAATAAGTTAAGATTCTTTTTAAAGAGAGGCAAGAATTATACAGTTACATGAAGTCGAAAATTTAGGTTATTTATCCATGAAAAGGGATTTTGAGGATTATATTAAAATATTTTGTAGCTATAATTTTATTAATAGTAACACTTGATAATTCTATTACTTTTATAAGAAATATACATTTAGGAATTCTTGGTAAGACTAACACAAGACTAGTCTTAGAATTCTTACAAAAATTTCGAAAAATTTGGGATTCTTCCAAATTTAAAAAAAAAAAAAATGTTTTTCCAAGTTTAGAATAATATTCAGAAAGTTTTATTCTCTTTAAAATACATCGAACAACATATGCCTGTGAATAATTTAAATGGAGCTTCAAATATATTAAAAGCTACAGTGTTTATTTAAAAAAAATAGTTAGTGCGTCCGTCTATATATATATATATAGTTCTGACTCAGATCTTTTTGTATTATATTTTTTGGAGGGGTTAGAAAATATTTGTACACCTTCATATTTTATCAAATATTCTAGGTTACTGTAGATTAAAAATGAAAAAAGTCTTTTTCTTCTAATGATTTAGAAGCTACTTTTGTTCCTTTCTGGAAGTTTACTAATAGTTTCTTTTTTATTTTGCGTTGCATCTGGAACAGCAAAGAAAAATTTAAATCAACAGGTATTAAATTATTTATTTTTGATATTTTATTTTAATGATTTTTTTTAATTTCCTGTAGATTAAGGATGGATAACTAATTTTTCCCCCTTAAATACAATAGTTTTGTTAAATTAGGATTTTAAAAGGGAAAGAGCCTTAAAACGCAAAAATCTGTCATTATTCGAAGGGTTTTTTTTATGCAAATTACGGTTTTTTCTCGGTTATATCAAATTATTATCAAACCGTTAAACAAATGTGTGTATTATGTGCTTACAAAACGCAAGGTTTTGAAAAAATTATTCAGCTTTTTTGATTTATTGCATTTTTGTCTCTTGATATATGATTTCTTTCGTATTTTACAATTCAAAATTTAAAGTACAGCTGCAAATGTTTTTATTCTAATTTAACTATGAAACACAGACTTGAAACTTAGATTAATAATAATTAAAATGAAGTCACAGAAAAATTTATAAGGGTATGCGTATGTAAATAACGTAGAAATGTTGCCAACCATATTAACTTGATAAGGTCAGTAGCGTCTATTTAAAAAAACCGAGGGCTGGGGAAGCTTTTCGATTGAATTCTGTAGCTACAATGGCAGGTGTTTGTGACTGTGGCGCCTAGTGGTTACGGTCACAAACTCGTGGCTGGAGTGTCTCACGGGTTTGAGTCCCTGTGCCACTGAAGACCCGGAGTAGAGAGAGGGAGATGGTGCATGTTAAATCTGTCGAGGCGCAACGTCCTCCCGTTGGTGTGTTAGTTTGGAGAGAGAAATGTAGGTTAAGGTGTCGTCCTCGTCACTTGACTTAGTTCAAAACTACGAAGTACGTCATCAACTGCCATCGTGTTGCTTTTAGTGCGACATTAATATAACTCTAACTCTCTCACAAGCTCGTGGCTGGGCGTGTCATGGGTTCGAGATCTAGTACCACTGAAGAACCTGCGTGTAGATGACCTTAGACACGTTAAACCTATAGAGTCTCATAGTCTCCTTTTTGCATGGTATGGTATTTGGAGAGGTGGATGTCAGCTCATTGTCATCCACGTCGCTCTGCCTGTGGTTCAGAATTATGAAGTCCGTTGCCAATAGCCCTCGTGTTGTTTTCATCGGGGTTAATAAATACTTACTTATCACTTCAAAAAAGGATTTTGAATATCAGAAATCTGGAAATACATTAATTCTCCAAAAACAATGAGGGTTGAAAAAGACGCTGAAAAGATTGAAACTATAAACTGCGAGCACGAAATTTTTCTTCGGCAAGATGTGCAATACTATCTCAAAGTGTTACAGATTTCACAGTTGCAATACCCACCAATGGTGAACGTGCGCACAGAATAAAGATTCAGGCAGAAAGCCCAATCGAAGAATTTTTCAATTCGCTTGGGCTCGTCGTTGTACTCCTGGGGACTAAAAAAACATATTATCTAGACTTACAAGTCGGACCTCCAGATTTACCTTTGTCGTGTATTGTCTTGGTGTAAAATAACATCACAGTGACCTTGAAGATAGGGCGTAATTACGAACCTTAGCACATCACAAAAGTAAATATGTAGTTGCCCAAAGTATCAGCCAAGAGATGGTCTGGATGTGCACCCAATAGTATTTCGGAATGTCATTCTAGCTCAGGAATCGGCCATCTTTTAGCTGTGGCGTGCCAAACCAATCTACCAATAGGATTCAGCGTACCACACAGTAGGACGTCTTTGCAACAATTCGATTCTCGCGATAATGCATGCAGAGTTAGAGAATAGAGGTCATTAATATAGATTTACAGTTTTATTACATATTAATTTTGAATCATTTAAAGATATTTTAAATAAAAATAAACAACATAAAATATAACTATGTCTTCAACAAAAATAAGAAAAATTCAAACTGTACATACATTATGTATTGTTAAACATATTTATTGAAATAAGAAACGGAGAACATAAAATATGAGTATTTCCTTTCATTATAGCTAAAAGAAAAGATGAATAAAAATTTCAATGCGAATCTAGTGCTTGCACTGCACTACTTTCAGATCGTAACATCAGGGATATAAGTTTTGACTTTCAATTTGATGCGATTCCGAGCATTAAGTTGTTAAACAATTTTTTTGCGGACTCGAGATATTTTTCATGTAAGGAACGATTTTTGCTTAGATAAATAGAGTCAAAAGCGGAAAGCAGAGCGCATGCAATGTTCTCTCTTCAAACAATTAAATCTGTCCAATAATGATATTCAATAATTTACAAAATAGCTGTGGATTTATCTTTAGAGTTATCTTTCAGATTTTTTCGTAATTTCGAAAATGCCCACAGTTCTGAAGATTTTTATCAAATAAGGTCCATTACAAATTTATCGACTACCATTCGTTCAAAACTTGACAAATTTGTAGAGTAATGCAGAGTGCCACTGAGGATTGTACCGCGTGCTACATGTAGCACACGAGCCATAGATTGCAGACCCCTGCTCTAGCCTGTATCACGAGGACGAATCCTTTAAGCAAAGACACATTCATCTTGATGTTCTGGAAAGAACCGGGGTTCATCAGAAAAAACGATGTGACGACTCTCCTGTGTTCGTGATTTTCATTCAATCACCACTTTAAGCTTATTTGAGTCTGCTGCAGCATCAGGGATTAATGGATTGATTTTTGTTATCTTCGCATTTTAAAGAAACACTAGGGCTATTGATGACGTTTCTTGTAATAAGAGCCAGTTTAAGTGACGAGAATGACATCTCAGCTGGTATCCCAGTCAGTCTTCAGTGATGGCATTAATTGCACTCACGATTAGCCTAGTGGTCATGAACACGAAATCCTTACCGTCCAGTTATAATCTCGCCCTAGAGTCACTGAAGACCCATAGTTGTGTAGATGGGATGGTGCACGATAAATCTATCGAGGCTACTTGTCCGCCCGTGAGTGAGGCGAGGAAGCTCACACACACAGAGAGGGGTGTTAGCTTAGGTGCCGTTCTCATCACATTACCGTGCTTCAGTGTTACGAGGTCCAGCGTTAAAAGTCCTTGTATTGTTTTATTAGTGCGACGTTAGTATAAGGGTTGCCCAAATGAAAAGTGGACAAGTTCCATAAAAAGAAAGATTTTGTTTTAAAACAAAAGAAAAATGCTCTTGGGGTTGTAACACAGGTCTCATCGTTTCGGCAGCTGGTCTATGTCTTCACTCTAGAAAGTACGTGGTAGGTGCTTGAGGAAGTCATGTCTAGCTTCCTTCACTTTATCGTCCAAACATAAACGTAATACTGTCTTAAGTAGTCTAAAGGCCTAGAAGTCACAGGGTGACAAATCCGGACTGTATGGTAGGTGTTCTAACATTTACAACGGATTTTCTTAAAGTTGCCTAGGTTTCACGGGAGATGTGTGGGCGGACATTGTCATGGAGATCCGATGTCGTTTGTTACCCTTTTCAAACCATTTATACCAACTGTTCCACCTAACAAGACGTTCTACCTAAACAGTACTCACCATAGACTGTCACTATTTGTCAATAGATATCCGCATTATATATAAACTCAGCTCCTACAGTCAGAAACCGTACTACTGAACGTTGTTCTTATCTGGATGTAGCCTTATATGGCACGACTTTACTTTCGATTAATTTCTTCTACCACTAACAAGTTTCACTGTTAAACATCGCATGCAGTCTAGAGTTCCTACCGCCCTTTGTGCCCCTACTTGGTAGCTCTGCTGTAGCTGCACTCATTCTGACCCAATTTCATTCGTCCACTTTTCATTTTTCACTCACTCATTTCACCTTACATAACTCTCTCTCGCGCTCATTCTTACACGAGGCGTAACATGACCACTAAGCAAACTACTATTAAAAAAAAAATTTAAGTCAATTCCTACTTAGATCAACAAAGAAAAATTTTATTTAAGCTACTTTTTATTAAATAGTTACAATGAATATAAATATGTATATACAAAGGACAGAACCACAACATTAAGGGGTAATTAGTTTTTTTAATTATCATTAAAGTATCGTATATTGTCCTTTTAATTTCAGTCCAACTGAATGCTTTAACACGTGAGAAAAAAACCTTTTCAAGTTTTGATACGAGTCGCCAAAAGGGTCGCTAAGTCGCCAACGTGGATGTGTTTGTAATTCTTTAAATAATTAGTTTTAATCCATTAATTTTTATTAATTATAATTAAATTATTGTATTGTCATCCAAAATGATCCTGTATATAAAATTTCATCTCAATGGAGCGCTTTAAAATGTATTTTATTAACGATTGAAAATTCCACCAAAATAAATAAATAAATAAACAAACAAATAAAAATAAATAGAGAGAGTGTGACCTAATAGTAGGAATTGAAAAAGAAACGAATAATCTATTCTTTTATACACATTGTAGATAATAGACTGTAGGTTACTCCTATCGACGTTGTTTTTAAAAGAACTACATGCTAATGAGTTGCGTATACCAGCATGTTACACCAATTTAAAGTTATCAGCTGTCTTCATAAAGTAACAAATTTTAATGGCCATCCACAGGTAAATGATACAATAATCAATCTTAGTACCAGTGCGTCCCCTCTCAGCAGTACATTGTCATTCAAGAATACTTGCCCTTCAAACTCTGAAATCAATTTGAATTTTTCTTCAAGTCCTGAAAATACTGTTCTTTTTGTATATTTTGCATCGTATATTTTTCTTTTAGAATTTGGTTTTAATAGCAAGTCTTTGTTGAAGGTCTTTGAGATTGAAGAATTAATAACAACTCCCCTCATATTTCAGTTTTAGAGATGAATTTGTTCTAGATATTTGATAGTAGTTGTTCCCCAAAGTAAATTTGCTTTTAAATTTACCATCAATGGGTTCAACTCGTGACGGTAACATGATAAAGACAAACACGTGTTCTTCATCGAATTCAAAACAGACGTTAAACTAATTGTACTTGTTCTACTTGCAAAATTTCAAATTTTAAAATTAGGTAAAGATGTTTGAATGTTACGAAAAAAATATCTTCGAAATTATATTAAAATTAAAAAAAAAATCTTATATATGCATATATTTTAAATAAAATGCACTGTGTATATTATTTGCGTTTTTGTAGACAAATATGTACTTTTTAAGAGAAAGTTTCTGCAAGAAGCAAAAGCTGGCAAAAATGAAGTACATCAACTGATTAGCTGGAAACACATAATGGGCTCAATTCATGAAGTCACATGATAAAAACAAACACGCATTTTCCATTGAATTCAAAACAAACATTAAACTAATTGTACTTGTTGTACTATTTGTAAAACTCAGATAAAATTTCATATTTGGGTAAAGATGTTTAAATGTTAGGAAAAAAAAATTTCTTCAAAAAGATTTTTTTAAATAAAAAAAAAATTATAATTTATGTTTATACTTTTAAAAAAAACGCATTTTGTATATATATGTACTTTTAAGAGAAAGTTTCTGCAAAGAGCAAAACTTCACAACACCGGAGCACGTGAACTGATTAGCTGGAAACACTAGATAGTTTTTATCATATGACTATGACGTCACATGAATTGAGCCCATTGCTTTTATCTTGTTATTAATGACGTCAAATGTTTTTGAACTGATAGGCTAGAAACACGTGGTTACCATTATCATGTGACTACGACGTCATATGAATTAAGCTCATTAAATACTAGGTTAAAGTATGAAAGTTTAACATTGAAAGAATTGTCCCAGCTGTATGTAGAACGGAATAAAGTATTTTTTGGTAATAAGGTATTGTGGATAGTACTCCTTTTAAATTATAAATTAATATTACTCTCTTTTTTTTAGAATAAAATGGAACATTTGAGTTGAGTATTTAAAGTATGACTTAAATTTCGAGCCGACTCATCGTGAGGTAATTTTTTTCTTAAATGCAAGTTAAAAGAAAAATATAAGTTAGACAATTTTTAAAATTCTTCACGAACCTGATATGTGTAATTTTTGGCTCGGAGAGTTAGATAAGACAAGAATTTAATGCATCTTTAATATTAGATAAGAAAAAGATTCCTTGAAATTATTAGAAATAGTAAAATTTACTTTTCAAAGAAAGTAAACAAGGTGGAACACATTCCTTTTTGCAATGGGTAAAATTTAAGCTTTACTGGTCTATTCTAATTTATTTCATAATTTAAAAATCTTTTTTTTTATCCCGCAACACACTTAAAGTACAGTTATTTTTTGGGGCACTCAAATTATGACAATAAAAAACAAAGAATTGAACTTTTTTATGATTCATTTGTCAATAGTAAAATTAATTATAGTTTGCAATAAATCACGTTAATGTTTAAGATTATAATTAGAAATATTAATAATCAAGAAGTATATAATGTAATTGGCATTTTTTGGTATAAATATGTTTTCTTATGTCTATATATTTAATACTCCAAGACAAAACATACACCACCTTGGAAAGGATATAAATATAGTTATAACAAAATACCTTTCACCCATAACTCAAAATTAATAAAATTTGATGACAAGTGAGTGACAAGTGAGTGAGTGTATGAAGTGCATTATAGAATACAACAAAGCATCCAGGTGGTGCATAAAAAAAAAGACATTTTAGTTCTGAGCTTCAAATTTGAGCCATTCAAATTTGATTCCGTCAATTCACTGACTGAACCAATAATTGATTTCAGTGTGAGTATATGTAACCATTTTTAGTAGAACATGCGATTTGGCTGAAACGCAGAATGGTCAGACCAGATGAGTGGTCTTCATAGAGTAAAAAGTAATGGCCAATTTTACAATTTTAGCAGAGAGGTTAAAGAATCAAGAAGGCAATGTGACAGAGGCTCATTAAAAAGCTAAGATGGGGCAATCTTCACGGCTATTTTCATGGCATTTGATTTTTCATGATTAATGTTCTTATGTGTAATCAGTAAGACGGTGTCCATAAAGACCATTGATGAGCAACTCATGAAACAAGATTGTGACATCATGTTGTCCATTGATCCAACTACATCTTCCCCTCGCATATCAACAAGTGTGTTTGGGTTGTTTGACTTGTATAACCATGGGTCTTAGGAACTCGAACATTGTTATTTTCTGTCCATGAAACAGGATATTTTTCAGTGTATCACTTTCCAACAAGTCTAAGAATTAGAAGTTATGCTTTGAGATTTTGTAACCCAGGGTTACTCAACTTTTTTTTTCTGCTGGGCCATTCTATATATGTCAGCTATTTCACGCAGGCCGCAACATGAGGATAAATGGAGGGGGGGGG
>BMAV01019967.1:197961-230275 GCA_019973955.1 Trichonephila inaurata madagascariensis
CCTTCACAATTTCTGCATCAGTAAGCGGTTTCATATGATTACCAATAGTATAGTAAACTTCATAGTATACCTTTGTTACCCCCTGTGATATTACCACTGACAAATCACTTTGTTGCTGTTGTAAAGATTATTCAAGAAAGCCTACTTATCGCATCTTGAAAGAGATCTTCGAGGAAAAGTGTCATTGAATGATTAAAGTTTATTGGTATTTTTTAAATACAGCAATTTCATGACAAATCAAGCAATTATTGATTCATGTTTGTTTTTCACTACAAAATAGTCAACCTCTCAATCGTCTTGAAACGATATATTTTCTTCGAATATTTTTCGCTTGCAAGGTATGAAAGATTGTCAAAAATTAGTTCCACCCACGAAATTGTCATTTATCCTCTGTTGTTAATTTTCACTAACCATAATCGTTCCAAAAAGAAAAAGAATATCAGTTCGTACCCGTACGACATCGACAGCAAAAAGCAAAATTTTGATATATATGATTCCTTGACAAAGAAGTCCGCCCTCCCCCCTCCAAATTTTTAATACAATGTTCTTAAATAAGTGAATTTCTCAGAGCAATGGGCCGTGACCGGACCACTTAAAAAGGCTCAGTGGGCCGCAGGTTGAGTATCAGTGCTGTAACCTGATTGATAACCGGTTCTCGTTGGTTGTAAATCGCAGAATTTTAGCAGGACAGGATTAATACATAATATTTCAATCTCCCTTCTATTGTTTCCTTTGTTGGAAAACTGTGTTAAAGTGTGGTCCACCTCATTTAACTGAGATTCCATATACAATATCCGTTGTCAACAGCCCTCATGCTTCTCTTAGTGCGATGTCAATAAATAATAAATCAATCAATTATTTTAGTCTAAGACTTATATTTCAACTATTATGTCTGTCTGTCATGGCTAACTTTTAACTTGATTGCCTTCGTTTATGTCATAATTTTATTTGTCTAAGTAGATCTTTTTTTCACTTTAGAGTGTGTTTGGGTTTGAGATAAGCCAGGAGTGTCTAGCCGAAATGACCTCACGGGCTACTTCTTAAGAGGTGTTGGAAAGCTAAAATCTTATTTTTTTTGACAATTTGTGATTTTTACATTTTCAAATTGTATAGATTTTAACCTTTCTAAAAATACCTTACTTTAACCTCTAGGGCAAATAGAAGCCCTTAAAACCTATTTTTAAACAATCTTTGAAACTGGGCCACGCCCATTTGAAGGTCGAAAAATGTAAACAAAGTATTTTGTTTTTGCTTAAAAGTTGAACGTCTGATATAAACCAAAATATGTATCTTTTATTGTAAATTGAGCATTTTATTTTTTTTACTTCCTGTCTGATTAGAAGTCTCACTCTGTACACATTAAAATCAATTTATCTCAAAATGTAAATTTTGTTGTGCAATGTGCCTTTTCTGCGAAATTGCAGTTCACAGGTATGTAAATTTGTTATGACATATTTATAATGATGGCTAATATATATACTAAAATTAGCGTTTTGTAAAAAACACAAAAATTTATTTTTTACAAATTTTTTATGAGAAAAATGAGTTAAATTTCGCAATGTTTGATAAAATATTTCATAAATTATTAAAAAAATTCAAAATTAGCTAAAAGCTCATTTCAGTATAATGAGAAAAGTGTACTTTAATTGTATGAAAAATTGCAAACATGTACATGTAACAGATTTTGAGAAAAGGTACATCGAAAACAGCCATTTTTACATAGTCAGTATAGAGAGAGAGAGAGGTTTCCAACTCCCTTTAAAAACATAATCCCGCGGGATGCATATCTTTATATGTAAAAATCTTCTGTGCGTGTGTATGTGACTAAACTCCTTCGAAGCGGCTGGACCGATTTTGATGAAATTTTTTTGTGTGGGTGAAAGTGGATTCGAGAATGGTTTAGAATTGCAATTCGGTCCGAGATCACAATTAGTTAGAAAGATATTAATTAAAAGCATTCAAAACATACATCTCAACATTCACCTGAATTGTTGTAACAACGTTATTGTTATAAAAAGACTAAGTTGGTGTCGAAAATCAATTTTCAGCCAAACTGGCCAAACCGGGACTTTACTGTTACAAAAATGCAGACGAATCATGCTTTTTAGCATTTTTAATTAATATCTTTTCAAATAATCGTTATACATGTAATTCTGTGCATGTGTTTGTGACTGACTCCTCCTAAGCGGCTGGAGCGATTCTGATGAAATTTTTTGTGGAGGTTCAAGTGGATTCGAGGATGGTTTAGATTCACAATTCGGTCCGATATCGCAATTAGTTAAAAAGGTATTAATTAAAACCAGTTTTAATTACCAGTTTTGGGCGCCAACTTTGATTTGTCTGCATTGCTGTAACACTGTTATTGTTACAAAATTGACAAAATTTGGGGTCGAAAATCAGTTTTCAGCCAAAATGGGGTTTCATGACGTTGCTCTACTGACTGTATTAATTAACTTTGTTTAAAAAATAAATGCTTTTAACATGTGAATAACATGAAATATATTATTAAAATCTCAATTTCTACAATGTGTGACATCTCTCGCGTTCTTCTTCTAACATAACTCCTACGTTCTTTGACGGCCACGATTAATGGCAAAACTTTTCCAACCCAAATCCAAGAAGTAAAAACGAAGCAACAATGCAAATAAGATAACCTTTAAAAGGATAGAAAGTTTAGTGAGCAAGGATGGCAATTTAGAGAAAGCTTAGTTCGGAACAGGTGGAAGTGTGATTAGACGGCTACTCAGGAATCACGGAGATCCCGCCAGTTGTACAAGGAGCATACTATTGTAATCGAGCCTAACCTGAATATCTGAAGTTGATTGAACGTAGAGTATTCAACCAAGGTAGGAGGATTATATTCTGAACGCTAGTATAATATTGAATCGAGATTAGGCAGATATAAGATATTTTGATAAGTGATCTATTTGCGCGATCTGACTTAATTAAATCGGCGTACTTTGGTTTATTCTCACTTAATATAAGTTTGTTCGTTATATAAGTAATTTAAGTTAAATTCTTAATAAAAGTCATATTAAGAATTATAGAATGTCTCATCCTTCCGATAATCTCACACCTCTAACTTACGCGGAACCCCCAAGACATAGCTATAGACAGATGGCTATGTCACAAATGTTTTACATTTTTCTAATTTAAATTCCTAAAAAAAGATAAAACTATTTTTCAAGCATATTGGTACATTTTTTTTAACCTTTTTCAACGCTGCCAAGTTAATTTGAAACAAATTATTGTAAAACTTCAAAAAAAATTTGGAATTTTGTAATTTAAAAAAAAATTCTGCTTTCTTCATACAAAAATTATTTTTTAAGAAGATGTATTTTTTCCGCTTTGGGAAGCCATAAAAATACAACGAAAAAAATTGGAAAAATTGCCAAATGCCAGTAATAGTTAATTATGAGAAAGATACCTCAGAACTCACGAGTTTGAGCGCTTATAGTGCATGTGCGGAAAAACAACTTAACGGAGAGCACGTAAGCAAATAAAATATTTTTCTGTCAGATAAAGATGTTTTCTTTTTGAATGTTTTTTTTTCTTTTATAATGAGTGTAAATAATGAATTTTCCAGTAATTTTTCAAATTCTATTAGTTTGAATTTTAAAAGTATTCATTGTAAAATAATTAATATGATCTTAGTTTTTAATAATACATCGCAACTGATAGTTTCCTTTTATAGAAATAATTTACTGAAAAACCTTAAAATATAGGAAAATGCTGCCCTGTTTTTATTAAATAATACTATTTCCTTTTATATCTTTTTTTATACAAGGATTGTAAACAAATTTTTAGGTTCCCCCCACCACTTAGCTCTTTTTTCACAGTTACATATATTTAATCGAAAAATCTAACATCCAGATAAAAGCAGTCGTTTCATAGCTAATGGTACACATTTTTTTCATTATTTAACGAAAATTGATGCAAATTAATATATATTTTTTAAGAATCAAATTTATATTGCGTTTCATTATTTATTACTAAATTATTTATTTAATAATAAATTCGTGCAATGTCTGTTTTCTTGAGAACAAAACTGAATTATCTTTGTAAGTTTTTAATCGAAAATAGAAATTTGAAAAAAAAAATCTTATCCCTCAGTGAAAAAAGAGGTGTTTTATACTTGAAAAAACCCATGTAACGCTGGGCTAAACGGAGGGAAAAGAAACCTGTCTGACAAAGAGAAGAAGTGGAAGAAATTTTTGAAAAGGGGATTTAATTGAGATAAATGTAGAAATCACATCGCTCAGTAACACACACACATAGAAGTACTGGTATCCAGAGAGAAAGGGAAAATTTCTATGAGGATAAAATTGTACCCTCGGAAAAAGCCCTTGCAATGCCGAGCTATGTGGCAAGAAAACAGACCCGCCCGACAGGGCAAAGATGTGGAAGAAACTTCGAAAAAGAGTATTTTAATGACATACATAGAAATCACACACACACCAAGAAGTGCTGACACTAAAAAAAAGAGGAATCTTCTAAGGTATAAAGCTGTACACTTGAAGAACCCTGTGCAACGCCGGGCTATCTAGCTAGTAAAATATATATCTTTATATTAGATTTGGAACCATTACAAACATTTATTGGGGTGAAAATTTAAAGCAGATTGACATATTATTGTTTTCATTGTTTTTCATGTATACAAACATAGAAAATATAGCAATAATAATGCAATGATCAAATAATGTTTAATTTAATTAATTAGTGAGATATTTTTGTCTCGACTCTTTCACTTAGTTTTTGCAAGCTGATCTCAGTGCTGTGTTTATGGATCGTAATGGGTGTTGCAGGTTTCAGTCTGTTAAGTTTGAGCGCGATTTATGTTTGGTGAACTGAATTTTCGGAAGGAAAAAAAAGAAAGATTCGTGGTAACAGAAACAACGTGATAAAATAGAAACAGTTATGGTATTTATTGCTGTTGTAGTGTATTTTTATCCTGGGATACATATGAAATACGAATGGAGGAACAGAAACATACAATACAAACAGAAGAATATAGACATTAATTATAAATGATGATCCCATCATAGAACAGAAGGGATTCTCTCCATTCGAGATGGGAATCCATTACAGGCGAAAGTCCGACTTCTTTTCTCGAAGAACAAGACTTACTTGGGATTTGAACCCGAGCCCATTCGATTACAAGCCGAGAGTCATATCCACTAAACTGGCTGGGTGGCACGGGATTTATTAAAAATAATAATAATAATCTTTTTTTGTTCAAAGTAGTTGTATTTTGTAAAGTTGTAGTGTAAATCCCGTAGGCTGCAAAATTATCCAAAGCGGGCCACGGGTCGGCCACCCCTGAGATAAGGACACGTCTCTATTAGTATCAAATGTCACTAAATTAAAAAATGTCAAACAATCTCACTGAGGGATCATCCTCCAATTTATTAAATCAATGCTAAATAGAATACATTATGTACAAGGGTCAGAAGTGGGCTAACTCTTCAGTAATTGATTATCTGTTGGTGTACCTTCCGAGTATAAAGCATTTAATTCTTCCACTATTTCAACGCTTCTGTTTATCCGATTTTTCGCGGTAAGAGTTTTTAGTGCCAGTTTATTTATTACATAGTGTTGTTATTTTTAATGATTTCTGACTAATTATTTCTTAATGTTAAATTAATACCACATAGGCTGACCGTGAAGCTAAAGAAAAAAAAATGCTTTTCTGATGTTTTACAGATTCATTGCGTGTTTTATATTATATTTTTAATAACAGTCTTCATCAAAAAAACTCTAGATATACTTTAGTTTTAGAGAGGCGCCAAAACTGCTGCATGACCACTTCTTAGTGCATTACAGTCTCTGTAGATCCTCTGTCAAACACACAAGGGGGAGATCGGGGTTCTAAGCATAATCCGATCACGTCCGAAACAGCCGGCTTTGTTTTTAGGACCAGCACGTGGGTCGTTGTGTGCTTCAGATACAGAGATCCTTTCAAATCTATTTCCATGTCATTTACTAAAGCAAACAGAGACTCAACCTCGGACAATGGACACTTCCTTGCTCCATCTTTTTTTTTTAAACACGTTCAATAAATTAATTCAATGAGATCATCAATCACAACATTAAAAAAAAGAGGATCTCAGAATAACAGAATTTTATTTATAAATTTAATACGTAAATAAGAGATGACACGTCTTCAATCTATAAATCAGAATCATCCAAAGTTATCGAGTAATATATTGATACACAATATGTTTAACGTTACTTGTGTGTGTGCAACTTCTAACTTTTTCGATGAAATAGATTTTTTCTTAGATAAAGAAGATTAAGAGCAAAAAATTTTTTCCATGCAAAAAATTTATTATAATAATTGATGCACACAAAATAATTATAAATGTTATTATCTTTTCTGAATTATATAGCAACAGTTTATCAAACACAGTACCTTAAAACTTTAAAAAGTAAAAATGTATTAAATTAATTTTAATAATGTTCTATTTTTTTTTCAATGTGCGTGTAATACGTTACCAAATTGGGAAACTTAGAACAATGTAACAATCAATAGTGCTTAAAGGTTAGTTTTAATTCCTCATATTGTTAAAGAACAGAATTTCTAATACTTCGCATGATTAGTTCATTTACTTATTTTAACTTTGCTTTAATTTATTGAAAATATGTCATGAGGATCAATTTCAGTAAATCTGTTCGCCATTTTTTTCCCTTTACAATGTGTCTTTCCAGAAAACAATTTTATCAAAAGATCATTAAAAATAAGTAATATAAAAATATTTTAAGGCAATCAACAAAGAAAATTTTATTTTAGCTCTACTTTTTATTAAATAGTTACATTTAATATAAATATGTATATACATATGACAGAATCACAGCATTAGGTGATAATTAATTTTTATTCATTATAATTAAAGTATCGGATTGTCATCCAAAACAATCGTGTCTATAAAATTTCAGTTCAACTGAATGCTCTAAAACGTGAAAAAAAACCTTTTCAAGTTTTGACACAAGTCGTCAAAAGGGTCGCTAAGTCACCAAAATGATGCCAAAGTGGATGTATTTGTAATTCTTTAAAAAATTAGTTTAAATCAATTAATTTTTATTAATTATAATTAAATTATACTGTATTGTCATCCAAAATAATCATGTATATAAAATTTCAGCTCAATTGAGCGCTTTAAAATGTATTTTATTAATGACTGAAAATTCTTCAAGATAAATAAATATAGCGAGAGAGTGTGTGAGCTAATAGTAGGAATTGAAAAAAGCATGAATAATTGGAAAAACAACTGTTGAGTTTTTGATTGGGAGAGAAAAAAATATACATCATAATTTAATCCTGCGCTTTTTTCGACTTTCGATATAAATCTCTTAATTCAGTTTTAAAAGAAAGTCTTGTACCTAAGTGTCGTAAATTTCCCCCCTAAAACAATTAAAATAAAAATTTTATTATTGAGGAAATTTCAATCATCCCACAATTTTCAACATCTTATTTGCATGAATTCGGATTTCCAGCATTAACAAATATAAAAATGAAAAAAAAAAAAAAAAAAAGGTCATGACTTTTAAATGTAGATGACAAAATGAGAGAGTGGCACTATCATTTTTACGAACCAAAATAAACGTAAATTATAGAAAATCATCAAGCTCAAGTTTCGCATTAAATATATTCTTATAATTAATTACTCAATAAACGTTTTGTTGTCTTCATCGAATGTATTATTTTACTTAACATTGAAAACTACTATCAATAACTATTTTTTACATAGTGTATTACAGATAAGTAGAGTTCTTTTAAACTTATTTCATTGTTAGTGTGCCACCAAATTTTGAAATTGTTAAAAGTGTACCAGAACAATAAAAAAAAAAAAAGATTGAAAATCACTCTTCTACGATTATCACCAGTAATCCTTTTCGTGTGTGTGTAGTCCAAAGGCAGTTATAGACAGCATCCTACAAATCGAAATATAAACATCAAATTGTGCAGAAGTAGCTTTGCATTGTATTATGCAAAGTTTTATCTCTTTTATTTATCTTGCTAATAACTAACATAAGTAAATTTAAGGAAAAACTTACATCTTTCGAAGAAAATTGAAATTTCATTACATTGCTGCATATTTAGTCTTGAAAGCAAGTATAAGGTCTGTTACAAAAACTATTACATATGAATACCATGTGTGTATTATCAAATGAACATAATTAATAAATTTCTAGTATGGATAGTTTAAGTCACGTATTTTGTAAGAGAATAGTTCTTATCTATTACTAAATGAGAAATAAATATGCTGCTACTTCTACAAATATTTTATTTAGAGATATTTTCTTTAAAAACAACTGATTTTTTTTTATATCAGGTTATGTTATGTTTTTTTTTCTTGATTGTTACAGTTAAATTTTTATTTTATTCTTCAAAAACAATGCAAAATAATTTGCGAAAATTCTTTTAAGGAAATCGAGAAGATTTATGCATGATTTATTTAAATAAAAAAATATAATTTTCAATAAAATGTCAATTAAAATATTAATTATACTTTATTAATATTTAATTAATTCACTATGTAAATGAAAAAGCTATTTATTGATATATATGAAAAAGATAGTGTTCACCTTTGCTATTGTTTTAAATAAACTTCAAGCTAATATGCAAATAAATATATGCGTGTACATTCATTAAAATTAGCGAGCAAATGCATTCGAATTTATATAAGAATGTTAGAAATTTTGATATTCGTAATTTCAATAACTGGCACAAATGAGATTAATAGGGAAAATTTTTTATTTAAAAAAAAAGATTAAAATCTCTTTATTTTTAAAAACGAAGTAGCTTACAAAAATTATGTAGGAATTGGACTCCTTCTTTGGCTACATCTAGAGATTAGGATCCTTCATTGGAAAATGAATCGTAACGAACGGGAAACAGTAAAAACACCGTTCCTCAAAGTAAAAATAATTTTAATCTCAAGAATACTAATATGCATATATTTACTAAACCTCTTTATCTTTTTTCTTAAAAAAATTATAACGCGTAAGAGCTTAACAATATTCAATTTTGGCGTTTATAATTTTTATTAATTTTATCATGAAGTTTTTTCATACAAAACTGCATTATTTGAGCTTAAATAATTATACACAGGACGAGGGTAAATTAATTCAAACGTCCAAATTTGGTAGCGAAGGCCGCCATTAGATGGTGCCACCCTGAAATGGCTCTTACTTGTGCTTGGCGTGAGGACTTGCCGTGTCTGCAAAGGCTAAGTTTCTAAAATGTAGACCCATTTGGGGACAAAAAAACTACCAGGATGAAACGTTAACAATATGTCGACTACTTATGGTATCCGACTACGTTCGGAACCATGATCATAAAAAGGCGCATAAATGGATAATTTTCATGATATTTAGTGTCATTTACATTAGAATACATGTATAAAACGGTTTTAAGGACATTTTGACAAATAATTATTTAAATACAATATTTTGGCAAAAAATTAACTTAGAATAACCTTTCTTCAAAATGTTCTCCATTTGTGAAAAATTCTTCTATTATAATAATATTTTGCCTGTTTATAGCTCAGACCTCTATACAGAGGCTCAACAATGACTTTTGAAAAATTTACATTATTTCCAGAGTTACAGCGATTTGAAATAATTATCGGCGTTTTTTTCTTAAAATATCTCCCCTCTGTTGTGTCGTAAAACATGTATAACCCACTTCTAAGTTACATATTTCAAAAATTCTAGTTGGGCCTCTGTGCAGAGGTCTGAACTATAGACAGGCAAAATATTATTATAATAGAAGCATTTTTCACAAAAGGAGAATATTTTGAAAATGGGTCATTCTATGTTCATTTTTTGTCAAAATATTGTACTTAAATCATTTTTTATTGTAATGCTATTCTTAAAACAATTTTATGTACATTTTCTAATCTAAGTGACACTAAATATCATAAATAGTATCCATTTATACGCTTTTGCAAAATCACGGTTCCGAACGTAGTCGGATACCTTAAATGAGTTCAGCATTTGAAAAAAGTACTAACAAGAGTTTGTAGATAGCTTCAACTTAGTGATTTTTTTTATGCTGGTTAAGAAGGTATCCGTTTGTATTTGTATAAAGGGTATTCAAAAAGGCTTTAACAATGAAATAGAGGAAGAACAGTATACAGCAAAATTAACAGTATTTTTGTTATAACTTAGGAATATTAAATGAAAGGCTGAAACAACATGAATGAGATTTATTACTCCGAAACGGAACTGGCCATATAGAACTTCAAAAGGGAAAAAAAAGCACGTATAATGCGAAATAGCGGGATTCACTGTGATTTTATCTCCAGTATTCTTTGACATTAATCCACGGGATCATTTCTGGAAACACAGGAAGCCTGTTGACACAGTAGATAATTTGTTCACGCTGAAATCTTCCTTAAGGTGCAACGATCTTTTCTTCTCCAGGGACTTCGTTATACATTTCAATGTATAACGAACCATTTTAAGCTATTCTATCAAATATTTCTACCTTTTAAAAATGATATTGTGCTATATGGCTATTGTTTCATTACCTCATATCTTATCTGTTATTTCTTTATCTACTTTGAAGCAAGGCCATGGGTAGCCTAGTGGTTAAGAGCATCGGACTCCAGACCGGAAGGCCTGGTTCGACGCCCGATGCCACCAAATACCCTCCGAGTACACAGGGAGTACGTGCTCGTTAAAACATTGGGTCCGAAAGTCTTGTGGGCTGAATCACGAGTGCAGGGGATTGGAGAATATTTCCCTCCCCTTCAGTTCCCTGTCTAAATTGTGGAGGTGTAGATAGGTGGTGTCACCATCTATCATCCCTTCGGGAAATTTCACCGAGCTAATTCGTACTGTCACCTGTATGATGTTCAAGGCCAACGACAGGTGTACTTCTAGCCCCTTGCTACGATGAATTTCGTGGGCCTCGATCTGACTACGTCAGACAGGTGGCATTAGCTACAAAAACAATACAACACTTTGAAGCAACTTAAAGGTCATGGGTGACGAGCTTCGCAATTTGGAGCTACGATCAAGTGACGAGAATGATTTCTGAGCTGACACTTCCCTATCCAAACTTCCATTCCACGCCAAGGGGAGGTCTTTGAACCTCAGTAGATGTTAGTAGTTACTAATGTCACTTGATCGGCAAAGGCCAGATCAAGGCCCACTAAATTCATCATGGCAAAGGGCTAAGTGACGCCTGTCGTTAGCCGTAGCTTTGAGCACCCTACAGGTGACAGAACGATTTAGCTCGGTTTCACCCTAATTTGGAGGGAGAACACCCTGGGGGTAGTCAGGGGCCTCCCTCCTCTCTTCCCCTTCCACCAACCTCACGAGAGGACTTACGGCTCGACAGCTATTTAAAGTACCCCCCAGGCCGGGCAGGCACTATTGATTTACAAACATCCATGTCTTCTCCGGGACTCGAAGGGACGTTTCCAGTCCCAACGACACTAACCATTATACCGGATGGGCGACTAAGATCAGTAGAGTTAACGTACATCAGCCTCACCTGAGGATGTAACTTTGGTGACCCAGGACCGAACTCATGATTCGAGTGCAACAATGTTACCCAGGAGTTCGTGACCATGACCACTTGGCTACCCCACGGCCTCTTTTCTCTCTGCAATACTTCAAAAAAACACGAGTGTGGCATTGAGGTCGGCAACCTTTAGGTGTGGCGGGCCAAACGAATCTACCAATATGATTTAGCGCACATTAGGACATTTTTGAAATAATTCGATTCCCGCCAAAATGCATGCGGAGTTAGAGAATGGAAGTCAATAATTATAGATTCACAGTTTTGTTATATATTAATTTTGCATCATTTAAAGATATTTATTAACATAAAAATAAAAAACATAAGATATATAACTGTTTCTTCAAAAAAAAAATTTAAAAATTAAAATTGTACATATGTATTACGTATTTTAAACATATTTATTTAAATAAGAAATAGACAAACATAAAATATAAGTATTTTCCTTCATTATAGTTATATAAAAATATAAATACAAATTTTAATGCGAACCTAGGGCTTCCATCTTTTTACTTTCATACCGCAAAATTAGGGGTATAATAAGTGACCTTCAATTGGACACGATTTTGAATATTCTGTTGTTAAACAATTTCTTCCACTCATCACTTCCAACCACCCCAAAACTGATACATTTATAAAGTAGTGCACAGTGCCATTAAGAACTGGCATGCCACAGGTTGCCGATCCCTGCTCTAAAGCAAATATTTTTCCTTTAAAATTGGTGAATATTGGTTTCACGAAGTAAATAAATAGTAATAACACCCTCTCATTAAACTTGGACACATTCCTCAAAGTGTTGTATCAAAAGCAAAGAGTTCTAAAAAAAAGATGTCAAAAGGAACAATCATTTATATTTAGTTTAAACAATTTTAAAATCTTCATTTTTAACAATAGACTTATGTATTCATTTGAGTATTCCCTCACCTACCCTCAACCCACGTCATCAGTGGTAAAATCCATCTCCATCAATGTACAGATTCATTTATCTTTTTATTTTTTTCAGTAAAAATAAAATGTGTATCGCGAAACAGTTTTGCCGGTTGGCCGCAGTTACAAGAAGAGCAATTTATCTCAGAAATAGATAGTTTTTCTTGGCGCTATCCAACATCCATCCTTCACCCTAGCCAAAACGTTTCCAAGTCCCCTATCGACTTGGTTTACCTGTGAAGCGGGTTGGGGTTAAGATCAGGTAAAACGGTCCGTTTTATCACTTAGTTGCCTCTGATATGTCCCACCGGCTGATAAAGAAGCTATCTTTTTTTCTTCCTTTCCTTCAGTGTGTGGGGCACTCTCTCTCTTTTGCTTTATCTCGTGTTTTATATCCTGTAGCAGTTCCTAGGCCGTTTTATTTCATAGTTGTATCTGACAGCGAGCTATGTATTGCTTTGAGAAATAGTTGAGGCTATGATTTCGGTTTTTCCTCCTTTAGGCGAGTGCCTTAGAACAACACGGGATAAAGTTTCTAGGCAAACATGGATGTGTCCTTAGGATAGGATTAATATCCCCTTGTATGTACGTGCGTTGTTGGGTACAGTATTATAAAATAGGAGGTTTCTCTTCAACATTGTCTCGTTATAATATGTTGCATTTTAAAATTCAACAATTTGAAAGTTGTTCATTGGTATAATACTGAGCACGCGTTGATCAAATGTGATATTTTTAATATATAAAAAAGTTTAATTATTTTTTTAAAAACTTTCATTTCTTTTTTTTTATATACTTGAGATAAACAAAGTACAATTTAAATTTCTGTTTTATGAAATTCAATTCAGAATACCAAGGGAAGTTTAAGGGAAAAACACTCTTTTGAATATAAAAATGACATCATAAAATCATTTAAAAATGTTTTTATTTTCGGAATATGCTCCCTATTGTTATAAAGTTAATTTCCTTTTTCTACAAAAATTCTTTTTCAATTCCTACTACTAGCTCACGCTCACTATGTATTATTTATTTTTTTTATCTTGATGAAATTTTCAATCATTAATAAAATACATTTTAAAGCACTCAATTGAGCTGACATTTTACGTACGAGATTATTTTGGATGACAATACAATGATTTAATTATAATTAATAAAAATTAATTGTTAAATACTAACTATTTAAAGAATTACAAATACAGCCACATTAGCATAATTTTTGGCTACTTAACGACCCTTTTGGTGACTTGTGTGTCAAAACTTGAAAAGATTTATTTCTCACGTTTTAAAGCATTCAGTTGAACTGAAATTTTATAGACACGATTGTTTTGGATGACAAGACGATACTTTAATGATAATGAATAAAAATTAATGACCACTTAATGTTGTGATTCTGTTATATGTATATACATATTTATATTAATTGTAATTATTTAATAAAATGTAGCTAAAATAAAATTTTTCTTTGTTGATTTAAGTAGGAATTGACTTTATTAATTTTTTTATATATTACTTGTTTTGTGTTCAATTCAATATTTCATTTATAATTACGTAATTTTTTTACGTATGTTGCAGTTCATATACTCTATGTGGATTCTTTCAGTACAAGTATTTTTATCGGTATATTTAAATCCTTGATTCATCATTTGAGTTTAAAATTAAATGTTCTCGAGAAAATTGTGTGGATTTAAAAATTATTTTGAACTTTCTGTTAAATTAAATATTTTCAAAAAATAAATTTCGTATTAACCTCTATTAGAAGCCACGTTCTAAATTTTGGATACATTCTGTGTTTCAAAGAGAAAAGGCGTATAATTCCATGTATAAATGGGAAACTCTTTTAGAAAAAATTTTAAAATTTCATAAAACTTGTATATTTTTCTTTTTCAAGGTACTACTTATCTTCAAAACTATTTTAAAGCATTGTATTTTATTATCAAAAATTTTAATTGTGAATTATTAGCTTAAGAATAAGAAATTTACTATACTCTCTAGGACAGGACTATCTATCAAGGAATCTGCGGAACTATCAAGGACAGGCTTATGACAAAAACAAAATTAAAAGCATTTTTTTTTCTTTTAGTAATGTATAATTAATTTTTTTTTTTTTTTGTTCATTCGCAAAGTAATATAGCCTAATATAAACTAAACGTAAGACATAAGAAAATTATAAGGGGTTAGTTTTCGTAATACACTAGAAAGTCGTTTATCCGAATGAATTGGGACCGGACACCGTTCGGATACGTGATTGTTCGGATAACCGAAAACCAAATGCCATCCATATAGTATATGAAACCGGACACTATACGAAAATTGAAAATCATCCCATTCGGGAAACGTGCTTGAAGAGAAAGCAAAATAGGTGCAAAATGTTGAAATTTTACCTTTATTGTGGAAAATAATAACTTATTTTTCGCTGTACCATTCTACACCTTCGTTTTTTCGCTGCTAGGTCTCTGATTCTCTTGAGCAGCAGTAGTTGAGTAGGACAGCACTCTGATTGTTGTTCGTACCACTCCACAGCTGTCTCTAACGTAGAAAACACTTCATCATTTGATGGACCGTTGCTACTTTCGTTGTTGTTGTTGCTCCCGTCTTCATCTATTTCATCGTCGACAAGGTCGGATTCTTCGTGCACGGAAGTCACAATCTCGTCATCATTTCGCATTTAAAATCGCAGTCTTCTGCATCGCATGCTATCCAGGTTTCTATAAATTCATCGCATTTTAAGTTTTGTCTCTGTGTTCAAGACGTTGAGCTTTCGTTTTGAATTCGAAGCCATACCAGGTCACAACTCAACAAACCTCACCCCGTCACTTGGAAACAAACTGACCTAATATTCCGTGCAGATGTTTACCAAATCACACAACTGAAATTCCCCAAATATCCCTGACCATGGGTTTTCCCGTCACTTTTGGCCTCACGCGAAACAACTGTTAAGCATTGCACTGTTCGAAAACGTATTCATATACAGTACATGTAGTTGACAAAAAAGCTGCTCCGGATAATAAACATTCGGATAAACGACGTTCTACTGCACTCGCATTATACATCTACTGTAGATATTACGAAGCAATTAACGTCCGTAGTAACTGAATGGTTATGGACAGGAACTCATCCCCGCGTTGTAGAGCTACGAGTTCGGAACCTAGTGCTACCACGGACATCCACCTTGTAGAGAGGCTGATGCATGTTAAATATGTCTAGGCTCAAAGTCCTACCGTTGGTATGATAAGGAAGTGAGGAGAGGGGGTGCCATCTCAAATGTCGTCATGACCATAACCAATAACCCTCGTGTTTTCGACTTAAATTAAAATCCAATCGAATCCCTGCAATGAATTTTACACTTACGTAGCTAGATAATATATGTCATATTATCTATTACAAACTTCACTACTTATAACTATTATGAACATCGTAGTACTGAAATTAGTGTTTATTATTTTTTAGAATTTCATAAAATGATGCACATTTAATTACAACTACTAGAATTATTTGTTTCAAAGTAAACTATGATGCAGTATTGATATACAGATTATAAATAGCCTGATTAGACTATTTACAACATAAGAGAAATATAGCCATACCAGTATTAAAAATTTCAAAATAATTCTTTTTAAAATATCAGGGTAATATATTACAACTACATTCATACACCGAAGTTCCAAAAGTCATAGGGGTAGTTACATGAAAATATTCAGAGGACAGTAACACCGCATAAGAAATATGCAATTGAACGGGACATTTTATCAGGGCTTTCAGTTATACTCAAATGATTTATTTACATTGAAGCAGTGCTTCTCAAACTTTCAATACTTGCGAACCAATTTTCAATCATAAATTTCATCACGCCCCTCTCCATACAATAACAATGTATTGAATTAAATAATAACGTATTTGGCGTAAAGTTATAATACGATTTTAATTATAAACCATTCTTTATATCAAGTGGCCTTAAATTTTGTATATAAATATGTATATGACCAGCCCATGGCACTAGTAATAATTAATTTTGTTCTTAACTTAGTATTGATAAATTAATTATCATATACATTGGACAGAACCGATGCATTTCTAAGTATATTTTATCAGTGGAAATGTGTATTTTACTTTTATTGTGTCAGAATGTGTTTTGTTTCACTTCCTTTCGGTAAACTTGTAAATTTTTAAATCTTTCATTTTCGATTTTTCGATGGGCTCGCGCCCCTCTTGTAAGGCTATCAGCCCCCCCCCCCAAGGGGGACGCGCCCTACAGTTTGAGAAACGCTGAATTGAAGGCTTTCACACTTCATTTCAGCCGCAACTTGAAGTAACAGACCTTTAACATGAAATGCTAGTTTGAGTTAGATACAGGGGCATTCCATTTAGGACAGCATTTCTCAAACTGTGGGGCGCGCCCCCTAGGGGGCGTGATAAGCCATCGAGGAGGGGGGAACCTATCAAAACGTCGAAAATAAAACATTATTTTAAAATATTCATTTAATGAAAGGGGAACCAAAACAAAATACATTCTTCCATAATAAAAAATAAAATACGCATTTACACCAATATAATATATTTATAGATGTATCACAGTATCGCACACTGTATTTGATAATTAATTTAACAATACCAAGCTAAGAACAAGTTTAACAATTACCAGTGACTCCATGGGCTTGTGTCATATATAAAATTATAAAAAATATGTAATAATTATCTTGATAATTTGTACGGTTTGTAACTAAATTCATATTGTAGATTTACGTCGAAGTACATTATTATAATTGAATTCAATACATTATTATTGTTTGGAAAGGAAGGGGGGGCGAAGAAAATTATGACTGAAAATTAGGTCGTAAGTATCGAAAATTTGAGAAGCACTGATTTAGGAAATTATTAGAGAATTCGACAGCCCAGATTAGAATGTGCCAGTAATATATAAATCTAGGCATTACCGCAGAGAGAAATGGTGGTCGACCAAAACTGAGTGGCTGATATGAATGAAGAGCGTAGTAGCATTATAATGCGTAGTGAAGAGAGTTGTAGCGTTATCAGACAAGACCCTGTCTCAATTGATTGAATATTAACGTCGCACTGTTCAGATACTCGAGGGCTTTTCGTGACGGACCACGTAATTTTGAACCATGGTCAAGTGACGTGGACGACACCTGAGCTAGCACCCCCTCTCCTAACTACCACACCACACCAACGGGAGGACGTTTCAGCTCTCGACAGATTTAACGTGCATCGCTGCCCTACACGGCGGGTCTTTAGTGGTACTGGGCTCAAACTCGTGACAAGGCAAGCCACGATCTGATTCCTATACCACTCGGCTACCGCGGCCACAACCCTGTCTCAAATAAAAACAACAATCAATGTGGGTCATATAACGGACGTATCGGTGAGGACAATACAGTGAATACTTGACGTTGATGGATACGGTAGGAAAATACTCAAATGTCCTTACTAACAGCCCACCATCGGCTGCGGTGCCTTTGATCGGCTCTTGAATGCAACGGTTGGACCCTTAGTGACTGGAATAACATTGCTTTGAAAAGGTAATCTCGACCCCAACTGGGAAAAGTTGATGGTAGGTTTTGAGTCTGACGCACATCACGAGGGTACGAACCTAAGCTATTAACTAGACACTGCGCTAGTTGGAGGTGGCTCCATATTGCTACAATGGCGTGGACTATTTTTCCATAACACTGACCAAGTCCTTTGGTAAAAGTGAACCAATCATTGACTGGAAGTGTTTATGCTCAATATTTGGAAACCTTTTGAAACCATTAATGGACTTCACATTCTAAAATAATAAAGAAATTTTTCGCGATGAGTACCATGTAACCTAGCCAGAATCGTTAGCGATTGGCTTGAGAAACATTCTGAATAGTTAGAGTTAATGGTTTGTCCAAATAAATTTCATTGAACAAATAATGAAATGATTGAAAGATCAGTCAGTGCGTAAAATCATGTGCAGATAACACTTCCGCAATGATGGACGACTGTGGAGGCTGCAGAGCTGAATATATTTAAAAGAGATTTCCAAAAATTTGTTGCTGTCCTTTCTTAACCAAAAAAAAAGAGTCGTATTTCATATTAAAAGTTTCCTCATGACTTCTAGCAATGCAGTAAATATATATAATCAACTATACCGTAATACTTATTACGTAGTTATGATGCACTCAGGGTTACGTAGTAATTACGTGTAAAAGTAGTTTTAGCTCTTTCTAATAAAAATTCCGCTAATAGCAATTTAATGAAAAATGATTTAATTTTTTTTAAGTAGTAATTTTGAAATTACGCAAATTAAAAAAAAAATTGAGTGAACAATATTTTAGCATTAGACTTAACGGTATTTTTAAAACAAATATTTTATAATCCCTTTTTAGTCGTTAATCATAACAATATTACGTTGCTGTTTTAATGTTCAAATTGAGGCCCATGAAATTCACCGTGGCAAAGGTCTAGTTCACGTTTGTTGTTTGGGGGTAACTCTCGAGAAACACATGAAAATACAATAATATTAATATTATGCAGATTTATACCAGTTGTTGATGAATTTGTTGGTCGAAAAATATCTGTTCTTCATAATTTATCACATACAGCTTATTTCTTCTCTGAGACCAACTCCAATCGTCATCAAGTGTAATTTCATATAAGATATACAGTTGAACCTCTATATTGCGAATTTTTCTACATAGCAAACTTTTTCCTGGAACCTTGAACATTTCACGATTTTCTTCGTAAAATAACATTTCGTCAAACATTTTCGTTTGTGATTCAAATTTTTTTTTCACCCTATTTTTAAAATATTTTTGGACATTTCAAGTTATTCTTTCTTTTAACACATGTTATGGTGGTCATAAATCCTGAACTGGTTTTAACAGGGGCCCGACTCACCCTAGAACAATAAAAATCAAATAAAATTAACAGGTTTTATGAATTATTTTATGATTTTATGAGTTATGGATGCATGTGTTAATGTATGCTTACAAATATTAGTTATGAAATAATGTATGTTTAATATGGCTTGTATGCTTTAAATTAGAAAATGCCCTTAAAATTCATTAATTTTAATATAAAATTATTTGCTTGATATTGAAAATACAGTGTATCTTTCGACATTCTTTTTTCTTGTTTTCCTTGCAGTTTTCCTTTCTTTCTTTCTTGTTTGATGGGTAGGATTTATAATATAAACATATATTGATTTTTAAAAAAGATGTGAATGATTACCTCTTAAAATATAGTGTTTATGAACTTAAAATTTGTTTTATGTGGTTTATATAGTATATTAAAATAGGAACCTCTATATAATGAATTTTCCACATAACGAACTTTTTTCCGGGATTTAGCGACTTCGTTATATAGAGGTTCGACTGTAAATCTAATGCGTTAAGTGGGTCCTTTATTTTCTCTTACCTTTTGAAACATATTTTAGAAATAGCACTACATAAATATATAATAATCATTTTTTACTACATTACGTAAGAAATGAAACTTTATATTCCATATTCCCATCTATTTTAACCAATTTTATGTTTTCTTAGTTTAAAAAACAATTTATATCACTATTATTTTGTTTCATTCGAAATTGTTTACTTCTATAAGCAAGTAAACATCGAATATATATACACAAAAGAAAACTGTTGGTCTTGTCATAAAACTTTAAATGTTTCATCTGAATTATCAACAAGTTTGAAGTGAAATATTTATTATGTGTTTTTTCCATGCAAATTATTTTTTTATTTTAAAGTTTGCCAATTTCTCTTGTAAGAGGACTCTATGTGACTTTCTACTAAAAATCCTCTTGGGGAATCTTTGGTAAGCAATTGCGTTATTTCACAACCATCCATCTCAAGAAGAAACCGTGAAATGCAAATTAGCTAGTGTACATATAGTTACAGTTTAATAATCGTGGATTAGCAGGAACAGGAGCGGAGTCGCTGAAAGTTGTGCTGATATAGTAAAAATCAAAATTTTTCCCCGTGACTAAAGGACGGATTTTAACTACTGGTATAAATTAGGGAAGTTACAATTATTAAGATAGCATTGATTAAAGTTAAACTTTTCGCGAATTTTGTACGCTTATTCACATAAGGTTTGAGCTCTTTTTATATCATTTCAGAGGTTCCCTTCATAGATTGTTCTGGAATATTATCTTTGATAATAATAAATTAGATATATCATGGTTAGTCTTGGTCATCTATCTTTACCTCCTACAGATTTAGGTCGATTAGATGACGAGAAAGCCTTCTCAGGCTTTCCAGGGGGGTGAAGCTTTTATACTCTTACTTGAATCAAACTTATTACCTTATATTATCTTGGCACTGAACATCGCCATTTAAAATGTGATTAAAATAACAACAGCTGCGCTGTATTTGTGACAACTCGCAGTATTTTGAAAGTACCCTTAGAATATTATTCAGATGCAATAACTGACTGATATATAAATACGCGTTTTAAAAGTTTGGCTGAAAAGAGGTACTAGTGTGAAAACAACTTCACATTTGAAGTTACTCCAGGGTTATAGGCAACGAGTTTCGAGGTTTATTGACTTTGAGATTATGAGCTGCTGTCAGACAAGGACGAGATCTAATTTGTACCTCTCTCTTAACTTGTACATCACTCTATAGGATTATTTAGAAGTATTTTATCATTATACATCTAATACAGCGTTTCTCAAACTGTGGGGCATGCCCCCCCCTTGGAGAAAGCGATAACTCTACAAGGGGGCGCGTGCATATTGAAGATTCGAAAATAAAAGGTTATTTAGAAAATTATTAATTTACTGAAAGTAAACAAACAAAATACTTTCTGATATAATAAAATATAGAATACACATTTACACTGATATAACACACTTATAAATGTATCAGTACTGTACAATGTATATTTTATTATTAATTTAACAATACTAAGTTAAGAACAAGTTTGATAATTATCAGTGACCCCATGGGCTTGTATTAAAACTCATCTTGATAATTTGTACGGTTTATATAATTAATTTCTTAACTGCCGATTTAAATTAACGCGATTCGCTCCCCAATACCACAGTTTACCATGTAGAAGAGCGTATTTTGATGTTTTTTTGAGGGGGAGAAAAGAAATAAATAAGCAAATCCTCTGAAATAAATAAATTATTCGCAAACATTATCAAGGTTCTTTTATAGCATTCCGAAGCCGTCGAAATAATTTTATGGATAGCACTGCACAGAAAAGATCGTACTTTGGAAAGACGTATATATACGTCCAGAAAATTAATACTTTGGCTGAGCGAGAAGTTTTTATACGTCGATGGCACATAAGAGGTTAAAGTCGAATTGTAGCTTTAGTGTCAAAGTATAGTATTATTGAATTCAATACATTGTTATTATATGGAGGGGTGCGAGATGAAAAAGATGATTGAATTCGCGTATATTGAAAGTTTGAAAAGCACTGATCTAATATCTTCCATTATTCCGATTAATGGGACTCTAAATAAATTAGGCTTTAATTCGTGACATTACCTGAACATCTCCCAATAGTAAAAGTTTGTGATTATTCAATCTCTTCACAGTTACGTAACAATAAAGGGTAACAAAGATAGAACAAAATTGTCATTAGAAAGATAAAACAAAAAAAATGCTTACAAGAAAGGATAGTTTATTTCTATCTAGAATAATTTTGGTTATAATTTACTACTTGATTTTAATCCTTATGGTAAAAGTATTAAGGATTCCGACTACATCCGGAACCATGATTTTAAAAAAGAGCATAAATGTATAATTTTCATGATATTTAGTGTCACTTAAATTAGAATACATGCATAAAAATGTGTTAAGGACATTATGACAAAAAAAATTATTTAAATATAATATTTTGGCAAAAAATTAACTTAGAATAACCTTTTTTCCAAATGTTCTCCTTTTGTAAAAAGTGCTTCTATTGTATTAATATTTTGCTTGTCTATAGCTCAGACCTTTGTACAGAGGCTAAACTATTATGTTTGAAACATTCACATTATTTTCAGAGTTACAACCATTTGAAATCATTATCAGAGTATTTTCTTAAAATTTCTCCCTTCTGTTTTCGTAAAACATGGATAAACCGACTTCCAAGTTATGCATTTCAAAAATTCTAGTTGAGCCTCTGTAGAGAGGTCAGAACTATATACAGGCAAAATATTATTATAATAGAAGCATTTTTCATAAAAGGAGAACATTTTGAAAAAATTTACTCTAAGTTAATTTTTTGCCAAAATATTGTAGTTAAATAATTTTTTTTGTCAAAATGTCCTTAAAATAATTGTATACATGTATTTTAATCTAAGTGACACTAAATATCATGAAAATTATCCATTTATGCACTTTTGCAAAATCACGGTTCCGAACGTATTCGAATACCTTAAATAATAGTATTTAAATTTTTTTATGCATAACATAACAGGGTTTTTTCCCCATTCATTCCTTGTGAACATTTACTGTTGAACAAATAGATTCAGTCACGAAATCTGCAGTAGCTGATGTATAGAAACTTGAATCTGGTAAAAAGTATTGTTCACTAAAGCAGTTTTATTTAAGACATTTCTAAAAACTAAAAATCAAGAAAACATAGATTTCCAGTTGAATTTCCTAAAACATTTTTATGTTTTGATTCAACGTAGAGCAAAAATTCTCTCTTTTGTTATTTATTACATATTTGGGTTTTTTTAAAACCAGAAGCATAAATTATTACATCAGATATGCAACAGGAAATTTTTCAATTACTCACACTAAGTAAATATAATTTCTGTGGTTCTAACATTTTATAACAAAAGCTTCAGAGACAGAAAACTAATAAGTCAAGACTTCAGTATTTACATTCAGTTAACCTTGCCATATAATTTTAAAATGATATTGCGAGTCTATATATATAAGAAGCATCAACAAAAACAAGTCGCTTTCAATAGAAGTAATCCTTCCACGCAAATTCATGAATGGCACATTATAATATTTTTCTACATTCAATGAGAAAAGGTTTGAAGGAAAGATTCATTATTCGTTATATGAAAAACATCGTAAAGAAATACAACTTGGACTAACGAAAAGAAAACTCTTCCGGTATCTAGGTCCTTAAAATTATAAAATACAGTACAATTTGCTTGTCTCTGCTGACTTTGACTTTTTTACTGTATAGTCAAAGAACAACAACAACAAAAAATGATCGGACAGAGACTAAGGACCAAAAGAAGAGACAGCCTAAAAATAAAAGAACAACAAGAAACAAAATACAAAACATATAGATATAAAAGAAGCACTTGAAAGTAAGCTCACCGTTAGCACAGGCATTTTTTGCCCTAGAGTAATGATACAGCCTCGTACGTAACAGGTTGAGCACTGTACATAATGATCACTCCCTACTCCACCCCTACCCCAATCCTTCAGACGATTGAAAAAGACGAAAGATGTAGAAGGGGGAGGGTCTGAAATCTTTTTCCGTCATTATAGCACATACGACAGATGTGATCTTAAAAAAAGAAGAAGAAATGATGGGCTTTGAAATAAAAATAAAATCACAATAAAATCTCAAAAAAAGAGAGAAAATAATAATAAAAAAAATGATGCAGTTAAGTACCATAACTTTCGACAACCCCAGCTAAAAAGTGTATAAAAGAAATACGGAATCATTAAGTAGAGTTGTCCTTCAGGTCGGCGCTGTCATTATCTTTTCGTTAAAAGGTAGAACAGTAAAAGTAGGGTAAAGGTTGGCTTAACTAGTGTAATGCTGGAAAATGAGAGTAAAGGTTACATAGCTGTTTGCCACATTGGAATCTACACATGTTGTTAATGCTTTGAAAATATATTCAATTGGCATCTTTAACCAATCATCGAAAGCTTCTTAAGTGATCATAAAATCGATATGTTATTGGAGCACATATTATAAGAAAAAAAAAGTTTTCAAAAGGAATATAAATATTTTTTAGAAAAGTAATATCTTTTTTTTCAAAATACATAGTATTGATTATAAACAGACAAACTTTTTGAATATTCCATATTCTATGGATTCCGTCCCATGTCAGAATTATTAGTAAAGAGATAGACGTTCTACTTTCAGCAAGGTGTTATCTGATAGTTAGAAAAAGCAAAGGGATCTCTGGATAGTTCCACCTGAACATGTCTGGTACCCGCGAAAGTGCCCTGATGGTGCCCTACTCTTTGATGGTCATAAAGGCCATCAGATCATTTGAAATAGTCGATTTAACAGTGGACACTTGAAATCTCTCACCTTTGAACAGGAGCTAAAAGTTTTTAAGATCTGTACATTTTGTACATTTTTTTAAAATCTGCACATATTATATTGCTTAAATTTTAACTTGGACGAGATGTTCGTAAAACCTCTTTAATCCTTGGATTTTTTGGAAGTATACAGACTCTGATGGAGTTAGTTTAGTCTTAGTAGCCCAACTATGGATTAGAAACAAAAACAACAAATATAAAATAGGATTTAAAAAAATATATAATTAATATATAATTGGTATATTGTGATGTTCTAACTAACAACACACATCAGAATGATGAATTATCAAGGTATTCTAACAATATGAATTTCAGCTGCAGTAAAATTTAGGGCTAATTCTGTAATAAACTATATGAACATTGTACTGCGTGGTATATCTGTATCTTATCCCTATAAAAGTACTACATATACAGCATTTATATAAATTTCTTGGATCAAATATACAAACTGTATTTTAAGCATTTTTCCTGAAACTTAGCATTAATTATATTATAACATCTTGAGGCAAATGTAGGTAAATGCTATAATTTAGAGCAGTGGTCTTCAAACTGTATTCCACGGAGCCCTGAGGTTACACAAGGCATACCTAAGGCATACCACGAGTCGCAATCAATTAAAAAATCGAATAGAATATTATAAATGTGTTTGCAAAATGGATTCACGTTTTCTATGAAATATGTATACCCACTAATATTTAAAGCTCATTCCTGCCATTAAGAAACTGAAATTTTATTTCTACATAATAACTTCATTTCGAAATACTTTTTAAACTTTTATTGTAATATAATAAAATATATTATAAAATGTTTTATTTTTATATATTACCTACTAGATAGTGAATATTTTATTGTTTACTATCCCGGGTTCCACGACATTAACTGTATATTCCTTAGTACAATGTCTTACGAAACTAAATAGTTTCCCATTGGAAAATGCACCATTTGACATTTGTTGAGAAGGCCCCTACAATAAGGGAGAGGGAACAACTTATGGACTTATCAACAAATTTGTCAAAATTCTAAATTTAAGCAAGAACACACAGCCCCTAAATCTTTTATTGCAAATTCATGCAAAGTACACAGTATTTCTCTTAACATTTTAATGCCATTCAGAACAATGTGTATAAGTGAAAAATATTTCTTACCATAAGTGGCTACAAAAACAATGTGTAGAAATAAATTAAGCTTAGGTTATGCAATGCTATTTCAGTTAATTTCGATAGGCCTAGACTTCGACTGTTTGTGTGAAAAAAATCTAGCATATATTCTAGTTGCTAAACATAATGCATGGGTATGGGACACTTGGAATTAAAAGTAGATTAAAATTTTTAATAATAGATGCAATACTTTTTTAATTTTCTTTACAAAAAGTACCTATACGTTGTTGATCTACTTTAAATATTATTTTAAGATATATTCTTCTAATTGTGCGTGTCGAATAGGGTTCCAAGAAAATACTTTCTTGTTCTAGGGGTTCTACGAAGAAATCTTCCATTTCTAAGGGGTCCGTGAGTTGAAAAAAAGTTTGAAGACCACTGATTTAGAGCATCATATTTTCTTTATGAATTGACTCACATTAACTTTGAAGAAAAAATTTAGTTTTTACACTAAATATTTATGTCTTCTAAGCAAGAAATGAAACATTTATTTGTAAAATTTTGTGTTCTTATATAATTGATTGTATATTAACTTCACACTCTCTAAGCCAACGTGAGGCCTTTGGTGACGGAATTCGTAATTTTGAAATATGGTCACGTGATGAGGATAGATTCTAAGCCGACTCCCCACTCCCCAAACGTTTAAGCCGCTCCAACGCGTAAGGATTTTGAATTTCGACAAATTTAATATGAAATTAGTCTCTTTATACGGGACAGAAACAACGCCGGGGACTACAGTCATATTTACTCCTGAAAAGAATTACTCTTTTCCAATTATTATCATCAACATTAATTATAATCATTATTGTAATCTGCAACTGCACCTCACTTCTAAAGATTTTATAACATTAATGGGGCAAAAACTTTATGCCCTCGCCAATTTTATTATCACCTAATTGGCATCTTACAAATTTAAATTGTTCACCCCTGGTTATAATCAGTACCATCTTATCGTTCACGTGTTTGTTTTAGAAATTAAACTAATCTAAAAAAAAGAAAAAAAAATTAGAAATTAAACTAATCTATGTTTAATAACAAAAAAAAAATTAATAAGACTTTTGTCTAAGTTGCTTTTATTGCATTGCAGTAAAAAACTTTCAAGTAACTAATGCTCTTATCCCGTGCTAAAACTCAATTAAATAACTTACTCATTTTTTTATGAAATACATAGCTGTCATTATAGTATCATTTAAAGAATACCCCAAATGAATTACTTCATATATTTTTTTCATCATTCCTTAAATTCAGATTCCTTATTTTTTTCTAAAAGATTAAATACTTAAAACGAAACAATTTTTTAATAATTAATCAAAATTCGTTTATTTTATTTCTGTTTCTTTTGACACGAGTTAACAAACAGAGCAAGATTACGTAAGCGTTTAAGAAGAAAGGGAAAAAAAAACGAATTATGATTTTCGTTTATTTAAGATTTTTACAATGCATTAACTCCCAAATGAAAAATATGTCATTATTTTTTTTCTCCTTTCCCTCAGTTTTGGAAAGTAACTCTGCTTTGCCAATTTGTTGTAGCACGCGCGCCTATTTACCACTTTTCTTTGAAGGAGAACAGGAGAAAAAAAACAAGCTTCAGAGAAGATGAAAGTAAAAGAAGAAAAAGAGATCTTTTTGCGTGATGAGTTAGCAGTGAGCAGCCAAATAAGTGAGATGGAACTAAGAGTTACAACTCCGCTAATAGACCATTAAAAAGAACCGGGGCAGAAATAAGTAATATTACACATAAAAATCACAAGAAGTCCCATTAAAGCTTAAACAATCACGCAGACTGCAAGGGCCGAGCTTACGCGAGATTGCATGGTCAAATCTCTTTTTAGCTTTTTAAAAACAGCCATTTCTTACAAATATCATTAACAACCCCGCACGCTTTTAGCTCATGTAAAAAAGAAGGAATGTATTATTCATATTTACTTAAAAGCTACAACGGTTGCACACTCTTATTTTCATTTTGAGCGTTGAGCTAATGGACTAATAGCCTTTTTCTTAAACTAATTTCCCTGTTTCCTAAAATAACTAAAGGGGATGAGAAGGAAAATATGTTGATGGGGGAACTCATCCCTTTGCGCTTGGAAGATTAACAACAACTGCAGCTGATCACGCGAGTTTTAGATTAATGTGTTGTTTCGTCTACCTTTTTTTTTTATATTTGTTGAGTAATAACACACGAGGGACGCGTATTTTTATGTGTATTATAATTTGAGAGAGTAAATTATAGAAGTACCCACGTAATAAGGTTTGTGTTATTATGTGTAAGAGTGATATAGTATGAAAATGGAACAATTTGAAAAATGTAACTTATATTAATATGATAACTTGCTATGCTTTCTTTATTAGGGGATGGTTTTGGGGCTTGTATTAAATCTGTGTGTTAATGGGATTTCGTTGTGATTTATAGAAACGCGCTTTAACGCACTTTGGGGGTAATGGCTAAATAAAATTTTAGTTACTGGTTTTTGCACATTAACTTTCAGAGGTTTTTTATCGTCTTTATGAAACCATCACATGTTTATAACCGTTATTAATTTTGTCTGTTGAAATATTTGGAGCCTGAGTTTGTACAAAATTCATATATCAAACCATCACATAATTTGTAACCAAGTTCATTTTGTCTGTTGAAATATTTAGAAGTTTCCTTCTTGACTAAAATAAGTTCGTACTAAATTCATTTATCAAACCATGACATAGTTTGTAACCAAAATTCATTTTATCTTTTGTCCAGTTTAGTTCTAGACTAAAATAAGTTCATACTAAATTCATTTATCAAATCGTTACATAATTTCTAACAAAAAATCATTTCTGTCTTTGGAAAAATTTGGGAGCCTCGTGATAAACTGAACTTAGTTCTTAATTTATTTATCAAACCGTCAAATAATTTGTAATCCAAAGTAATTTTCTCTGTTGAAGTATTTAGGAGCGTCGCACTAAGCTAAAATAAGTTCGTACTAAATTCATTTATCAAACCATCACATAATTTTATACCGAAATTAATTTTGTCTGTTGAAATATTTGGGAGCTTGGTACTAAATTAATATAAATCAAACTGACTTGAATAGCATTGAATTTTGTTGAGAAATTAAAATCCTGTAGCTAAAGACCTATTCTGTAGAAATTCTAATGCCCGTTAAATCTGTCTAGGCTCAAAATTCTCACATTGGTCAGGGGGGCTGTGGTAGCCCAGTGGTCAAGGTATCAGATCAGGGCAGGCATGTCATGTGTGAGTTCGAACACTGTATCACTAAAGACCCGCCATGTAGGGGAGCGATGCAGGTTAAATCTGTCGAGAGCTCAAACGTTCTACAATTAATATGGTGCGGTAGTTAGGAGAGGGGTGCCAGCTCTGGTGTCATCCTCGTCACTTGACTATGGTTCAAAATAACGAGGTCTGTCTCCAAAAGCCCTTGTGAAGCTAACAGTGCGACGTTAATATTCACTCACTCACTCACATTGTCCAGGTGAGAAAGTATGAGGAGTGAGGTGTCAATTCAGAAATGGTTGCCTTAGTTATTTGACTGAGGTTTAAAATTGTGAAGTTTGTTATCCATAGCCCTCGTGAAGCTTTTAAACTCAACTTTAGGAGACAACTAATAAAATCTGGGGAACTTATTTAACATGAAATTAAAACTTTACATTAATTTTGAAAATATTAATTTATTTACGTTTAAATTATTCGTTCTATTTTTTTTCACACTATAGTTAATCTTATTCAAAAAGGAGTTAATATATCATCCGCGTAATATTATTTTTTTGAATAGTATTGCACAAAATATATTTATCTATCATAAAGAGGTCGAGACTTTTTAAAATTCATTTGTAACAAAAAATGCAAAAAAAAAAAAAAGTAAATATTTGAAATAGAAGACCATTTTTAACCCCATATTAAAGCTAAGTTAAAACTAAATAGGTATCTGGACAAATTTTCAAAGCAAGCACTTCACTTTGTTTTAACAAACGTTTTAAACAACAATATCTTTATGAAACATTATATAATATTTATAAATAATTTATATACTATTACTTTGTAGTAAGTACAGCAACATTTACTGAGAGATAGATTTAACTCTATATATTATAATTATATTGTGATTTTGATTATTAAAAAAAGTTTTAATTTTTGTGAATATTTCAACATTAATAAAATAAATTACTTCTAACGATTTCTCTTTTTGCTCCTGTTTATTCAGGGATAAAATATTTGAAAATCATTTCGATTACTGGATTTTAAAAACGATGCCGAGTTCACCCAGATTTATCAACATTTCTCAAAGATCTTAAAATTTAAGAAAATATGATAAAGAGAGAAAAATTCCTACGAAAAAATTATGTTATCGTGTTTATTTTCTTTGTAAGCCGATAAATCAGCTAAATAACACATTACTGACTCTTCCATAACAATATTCTATAATAAAGATCTATTTAAAATTACAATTGAGGTATTATTCATATTGGTTCATTCTGTAAGGCACACGTAAATTGTTTTAACGATTAAAATATGTTATAAAACTTATTTTATTTAAATTGTTTGAGTAAACAAGTGTTATTAATAAAATTCCAAAATTCAAATACGAATAATGAAAACACAGTAGAGTTTGCGGCACTTTTTTTTTTTTGTCTAAATGAAGGAGATTTATTTAGTTAAAAAGTGTAATTTGTTAACATAATTTGTTCATATGGAGAGTTATATTTAAATTTTCTCCTTTTATACATAAAAAATAACCAAATTAATAGGATTTTTATTTTCATTTTTATTATAGAAGATGAATGAGTAATCATTAACTACATCAATATGAAGAAGTATACTTCCCTGCAATATGTAATGCATAAGGAAAATAACTCGGTGTGTATTCAAGCATAACTTAAGCTTCAAATATACTTCAAACTTAAGCTAAAATCGAAATAAAATATTTCCCTTTAAAAGTAATTGAGTTGGTTTTTTTTTTTAAAAAAAAATATTAATATTTTTACAAGTGTCTTATGTCTAAGAAACATTCGATTTTCAATTTTAAAAAAATAAGTAGTTGTAAGTATTTTATTAATTACTACTTTTTTCTAACAAAATGGGCTAATTAATTTATGTGAATATATTAAATATAAAACATATCCTATGATGTACTTCTAATATCAGCAAGTATTAAACTTATTTTAATATATAATATATTGAAACTAATTTAACATTTTGAAGGGAATTTAAAAAAAAAATATTTATTTTGTGTTAAAATAAAAAGCTTTTCGTACGACTTAATATGAATGGTTTTTTAATATAAACTATAAATTCATCATGATTTTCTCCTTTTTTTTAAAAAAAAAATAATAATATTCCTTAATGAAGAATAGTTTTTCCTTTTCAACAAATTTATTAGTTCGACCTTTCTTCTTCCTCTTTATTTTAATATTTATTTTAAAACTTTGAACTTAATTTAAAAATGAAATGCTTTAGTTAAGAAATTTATCCAACAGTCCAAAACTTGATCTATCATAAAAGGAAACTGGAAACACTTCTAATACAATTAAATTTCTGTAAATTATTTATTCATCAACATATTACTTTTTTTGCAAAATTTTTATGCATTTTTAAATTTTAAAGGGAAAAAATATCTTCACATATTTTTTTATATTTATTAACTTATATCTATGATATTTATTTAAATTAATAAGGTATCTAAATTATCCTTTAATATTTTCTGTTACTATTTGATACTAAAAAAAAATTGATGATTAAAGTATAAACTGTAAAGAAATCATCATAATCGGTAAGCCATAACGGTAAACAATAATATAATCACAATGAAATAAACTGTTTTTAAAATCCTTTTTTTAAATTAAAATAAATTTATGTTGAAATCTTTGGGCAATCATATTTCTCACAAAAAGTGTTCTTTAATTTATTATTATTATTAACGTTCCATTTGACACATTAAACTGCTTTTTCTAGTGAGTGAAGCAGAAAACGCACTAAATTTAAAAGATACGAGAAAAATGATCGTAGTCAAATTCTCCCATTAGATGGCGCTGCCGTTCTGAATTATTTCATACCTGTAGCAAATCAAACTCAAACGTCGACGTCGGTAGATGCTAACGATAGCTCGTTTAAAAAGAAACATGTTGAAAATAGAAAATATTTCTGTGATGAAACCCAATATACTTATGTCTATCCTATTATTAAAATTAACTTTCACTTTCTAAGTCATTAAATTTTTAATATATGGAAAGAATATTTTATTAATCATATATGCGGGAGCATCAGTTTTTCTTTTTTATATTTAAAATATTCTCAATTTTTTAAACTAAAATATGCAAATGAATAAGATGAATTTTCCAAAATATTGTGAATATATCGAATTTTCATATGAAATTTTATTCAAACATTTCCAGAATTTACAAAGGAAAAAAAGCCCACCCCCCCACACAAAAATGAGAATGTTTTAAATATAAAAAAGAAAAACTGATTCTCCCGC
>BMAV01019967.1:243391-283467 GCA_019973955.1 Trichonephila inaurata madagascariensis
GAAGCACTGCTCTCCATGACAGGTCTTCATTGGTGTTAGAGCTCGAACTCGTGACACGCCGACCTCGAGCTCGTGATGTACAATAAACCAGCTGATCTTTGTTTCTTTTTCTTACGCATTCATTTTAAGAGAACTTCTTTTAATTGTGCCCCCTGATTAAAAATATTAACTCATTTACTTCGTGTTTTTCTTAATTTTGAAATAGAATTATTATTTAGACTTTTTAAATGTTTAGCATACAAAAAATTCAAAACTGAAATACACCTCATTCACAGAAGGGAGTCAGCTCTACAAGTTCTCCACTACAGACCTATATTTGTATGTAATATTTAATTCCCCTTGACTTAAAATTTTACACATTAATATTTCCAATATTGTTCAGTACTTTTTGAGTAACCTGAGCCCACTGAGTAAATATTTAGAGTATGGGTACTATCAGTAGGGAATAAATATCTGCTAAATAAACAGAATCTAATTTTTTTTTATTTTATTTCTATAAAAGATACACGTGTTCAATGAATTTAAGATTATAATAAGTTAGAAATTTAGTGAATGATCTTGTAGAAATTTTATGTCATATTTTAAAATATTCAACTGAGAAAAATACACAAATGAAATAATTAAAAATTTAAAAGGAATTAAAATAAAATATTATTAAATATTCTTATTTCTCTTTCGCTTGTAAAATACCGAAAAAATCATGTACTTAGAAAATACAATTACTTCATTATTTCAAAATAAATTATATTATCAACATATTCATTTTTTTTTAATTTCCACTGAAACCCCTATTTGGATAGCTGTTTCTCTTTGCTCGTAAAATTGTTACTTTTTAATCGTTACAAAGCATGCTTAATTTGGATATACTTTGTTTATCACAATATGTTAACAAGTTGCGAATTTATAATATGAAATTGTGCATTATGGGGCAGAGAATCTATTGATTCCTTACTTAATGAATACTAAAATTAAAAAAAACGTTGTATTTTTTTCTTTATTAAAACAAGATTTACTCTAATACACAAGCTTTTTTTTCCTTTACTTTTACAAGATTCCAAGATTTTAATCTCTTCTCTTTTTTTCTTTTTTGAGGTTTCATTAATAAATGCGATTTTAGGTATCTGGTTCTAAAATGCTGTACGCTTTTACTCGCATGTTTCTTCAATTCTTCTAAAAGATATTTTCTATAATACTGTGCACCTGAAAAGAAACAAGGATATTAAAAAGAAGCAAAAATAATGTTATACATAAATTGTTTCATTCAGTTTTAAGTTACATGATATTAATGTTACAGATGTAATAAATCATATTTTTTGTTTAATTTTAAGGCTACACAGTAACCTTTTTCAAAAACTTTTTTTGGAGGCAGTTACAGTAAAAATATAATTAATGTTTTATATTCAGATTATATTATTAAGTTTATTTTGAAAGTAAAAAGTCAGTTTCACTAGCCATTATTTTGCAAATTAAAGAAATTAAGAATTTTTGAAGTTTTTCTAAACTTTTATAAAATGCTCCATTTTTAAAATTTTTTAGTTCTTTTTCGTTAGTGTTCCATCTTTTCGAAATATTGTTTATCTTAGCAACCTGAGAACGTTTTAGCCATGACATTTTCTCAACAGGAAAAATTAATGATAAAGCTTCTAAGTTATATAAACTAGTTTTTGAAACAATCAATCTTAATTGAGTAGTTATGGAAACTCAAGAAACTGAAAATATAATCAAGTAGAATCTATTTTGATAATGAAAACTAAAATTAATAACCGTTTCACACTGAAGAGTTGATTGTGCTCAAAAATATTCTTAATTAATTCAATTTAAAAGTGGAAAAAAAAAATGCTTTAAAATGAAACCGAAACCAAAAACTAAGCTGAGAAAATTTCATAAATATCTTAAAAACCAATTTATCAGATCTGAAATTAGGTGGCAAGCATTCAAATAATATGGGCCCCAAGAAAATACAATAAAAAAAAATTCCTGTATTTTTGAAATTTGCATGGTACTGTGTAGCCTTAAATGTATTCAGATGTATGAAACATCATTTGATTATAGAAAATTTAATTTTTCCATTTATCATATTTATCTCCAGAATCAGAATACCTGAAATCCCTCTTTTTTGTTTTCTGTAAATATCATCTCATCATCTTAGAATAATGGGCTTTAATCATTACATCATAAAAAAATAACTATGTTTATAAACTAAGCCTTTACGTTTATCACTTAGTGCTAAAAATCCTGATAAGAATTTCTGCAAATTAGGCACTTATTTCCCTATTATGCACCTCAGAAAGTGTATTTTTGATAAGTTATAAATATTTAATTGTTGACAAACTCTATGTTTAATAAGTAATCGATCGAAACATTCGTTGGTTAGTAACACAAAATTGAAACACAGTGTCGAAGAATAACAAAAAGCCGAAACTCTTAAAAAGGAAGCTTCAATTTTTAACAAGATAGTCTGGGGGTGAAAAAGCAGAGGAGCGTCTGAGAAACAAGGCACAAAAATAATTTTAAAACATTACTTTTCGCTCAACGAAACACTTTTTCGATATTTCAGATCCTACTTTTTAGATATCCCAGAGCGCCTATAAAAATGAGAATTTATTTCATTCCTGGATATCTAACGATAATGTGCTAGGGGGTGGGGGGCGGAAATCTTATTTTTTTGTACGTGAAATACCACGTATTGGCATGTCGTACAGGCTGATCTATTTCTTACAACCCGGTGCGTTTCTTTTTCTGTTTTATTCGGGGGCTGCTCGTTATTTAAAAATATGAGGACTGCCGAGTTTTTCGCTCGGACTTCTTTCTTTTTATACTTTCATTTGCCGGAATCCGGTTTATTAGGTCATATTTTACGATAAAGTTTGAATCTTGTCAGGAGAGAAATGGGACTTTGAAGCGTATTTGAAAATTGATCAGTGTAGGGCGTGTTTAACACCATTAAGGAATGCGGTTGAATTCCTATCTGGAGCTCCAATCGCTAACGACCTTCGATTAGTTGACGATCCGACGTAACACATCTCGAAGCTTCTTCTTCCTCGGGAATCGAATAGTTTGGCGTCTTTTTTTCTTTGATTATGATGAATGGCATAGGAAATGATGAGCAGTAATAAGTATGAATACTTTGGGTACGCGTGGGAAATTAAGGTTAGTAACGAAATAAAAATTATAGGTTGAGAAATTTTGAAAAATGTATAACATACTTTTCTTTATGATTCAAATGCATCATTAAGTCATTTGATTTTTTATTAATACACCTGGATTTGAAATGAAAAAGCAATTCACATGTGTTTAAAAGTAAAAAAATATACATATAAAATGGGTCGACTCCGGTGACTCAGAGGTAGCGTGCCTGTTTCGTAAGCGTAAGTTTGGGGGTTCGACCCCAGCTGGAGTCGATAGATTTTCCAGATGCGAAAATCGTTAGCTCGCATGTCATGATCATGTGATATGTAAAACCTATTGAGGATCAATTAGGCTCTGGTATTCGTGGCAATATTTAGCCTCTGACGAGAGCTTGAATTAAAATTTATTCGAGCGTCCAAATTTGATAACGAGGCCGCCACTAGATGGTACCACTATGAAATGGTTCTCACATTTGGGAACTTGCCGTTTCTGCTAAGGCTAAGTTGCTAAAATACAGCCCCATTGGGAAAAAAAACGTATAACGTTTTTTTTATTTCATAACGAAAACAATAATATTTTCATTGACTCTACGTGTACTTTGAACCTTTAAAGGTGGCTGTGGTAGCCTAGAGGTCATGGTTACGAACTCGTGGTCGATGTGTCATAAATTCCAGCCTTAGTGCCGCTGAAGACCCGTCGTGTAGAGGTCTGATGCGCATTAAATCTGTCGTGGCACAAAGTTCTTACGTTGGCATCGTTTTTTATTTTTGAGAGTAAAATGACAGCTCAAATATTGTTATTTGTTGTAAAATTGATCTTACAAAGTGTCTTGGAACTGAATTACAAAAAGCAAAGTACATAAGTACAGTTATTAGATTAAATTTGAAAAGAGCTCCCCTGCAGTAGTAGATCTAAAGAATGAAATTTCAGTTACTTAATGATAATTTTAATAATTTTTTTTATAGATGGACATATTAAAGCAATTCTTAACCTTACTTATTAACTGCAGTTTTACCGTCAAGTATCGTTTTAATTCCCTGAAATGTGTTTTAGAATTTCGTTTAGATTGAAGCATAAGAGTTCAGTCTTTTTTAGAAATATATGGATGTATTCATTAATAAATTTTACTTGAAATTATCTTTTCGATTTCTTTGTTTATTATATTCTATTAATCTCTGTTTTTTTTTTTTTTGTTTTTTAAAATGAATTTTAATTTCTATAAGGTATGACTCTAGATTAGGATCTTCTGCATCAAAAAATATGAATGAGAAAAATTTAGTCAACTTTGGAATGCGACCTTGAAAATTGCTAAGAATGTATCTTATTACACCGAAATAAACTTCTAATTCGAGCATAGCGCCATCTGCTTAACGGATACATGCGCGTAATCCTAATGTAAATAGTGACATGTCATTAAAAAAAAAGAAACGAGTCTTACAGTAGTCGCATATCATGTGTAACATCTGACATGTTATCGTGGTAAATACGCAATATTAAATTTTTTCCTGAAAAAAATATTTTAAAAAAAATCTCTTCTCTCTCTCTCTCTCGCGGGTATGATTGGAAATAATTTTCTATCGAATAATTATATCTTTAATGAAAATTGTATTTAATTTACAAAAGGAGTAATGTGCAATATTTTATCAATTCTTGTTCAATTTGGGGAAGAGTGGAGACAATAGACTTATGGTAACTAAAATATGACAGATATACTTGTGATTTCAAAGTATTTAAAAAGATTTGAAAAACAGCGTCAATAACAATACCACTGTTAGCAGAGGAAACATTTTGATTTGTGTTCATTTCGAGGTTGAGTTCATCATTCATAAAAGCTATGAGCGGCTCAGCTTTTGGCAAACTGAAGTTAAAGTTAAAATCACCACTCAAAATCAGGGGAAGCGAGTGATAATTTTTAAAAAGAGCAGAACCAACTTCGTTATATGGTAAAAATACAAAATGGAGGAAATCTTTAATTTTTTTTTAACCGTTTGATTCGAAGAAATGTATACGACCACCGAAATCACTGTTTGTCCATTTTCAAATAAGCATTCTGCCGCACTTATGTCCCCCAATTTCGTGACTAACGGATTTAGAGTCAAGTGCTCTAGTGCCTGATGGCTACTAGAGTTGGACCCCCATGCGAGGGTAGCGAAAAGACACAGCCACGCACTCTCATTGGTCAAATCAAGTAGTGAGCGCTTACGTCACATCCTGTTACACACATCCATCCCTTTTCACGAAATCACTCCCACAAATATCCAGCAACCGAGAGGAAAAATGTTACACATAAAAAAACAAAAACATGTCACAAACATTGAAAAAATCCTTCATACATTCTGATCAAAGCTTTCAGATTAAAGAAATGCATTTTTATTTGGCATACTTGACAGTTTTATATATATATATATATCTTCCACTTTCAAATACCCTGATCTTTTGTAATATTTAGCGGAATCACACAATTATTTGATGTAAAACAATAAATACTAAATTTATAACTTTGCATAAAATGCTGCTTTTAGGTTATTTTAATATTCAACATTTTTTTAAATTTATTTATTTATTTTTTACATTCATTAGATTTAGATCATTTCATAGATCCTTTTTCTACAAATATTTTGATCTATTATCTCGTAAATTAAGTATTTCTATCATTTATTTCGTTATTTAAGTCAATAAAAGAAGGTACAATAAATCATATTAAATTCATGTTTTGAGAATAAGGGAAAGCTGGAATTGTTAGAAATTAATTTATTGGAGATTTTCAATTAATTGAAGTTAGTTTATTCACTGAAATGTTTCAGTACGTAGCATCAATTAAAACCAATCGTTTTTATTACAAGAAAAAAAAAACAATTTTTTTCCAAGTGCTATTTTTTTAAATGACGAAGCTCCTAAAAATTGAATTGTAACCACTACTATCGTTATATCTTAATATTATATTCAAACATGCAATTTCAGTATTCGATTCAGCTCCATTAAACTTCCTGTTCAAAACGTAGTTGGGTAGTAAAGTTCGATACACCATAATTGAAAAGGATTAAAAATGATTAGAATAAACATTAACACTTTACCAGGCTAATTTTTTCTAGAGAAGAAACCTTAAAGTATTTTAGGAACCGAGATTAATTAAAGAAAAGGAATTAATTTAGCTTATTAGGTAAAATTATTTTGATTTTAAGACTCCTTTGCTTATTGGGAATCTATTTACCCCAACCCACACAGTGTGATGTTTAAAACCATTTATATACCTTTTTATTTTCTTTTACCTCTCCCTATATGAAATTTCTGAAATATATTTTGTAAATAATACAGCCTTCAAAAGAAATAGTGAATTAGACATATTTTATATTCTTAGATGAGATAATGATAAAATTAAGAATTACTACATATTTGTCAAGAAATTTATGAAAATAGATTAGTACATAGTGAACACATAAAAAATTTATAAAATATGTTTGTAAATACTACAACATGTAAAATGAATTGTAAATTATACAGATGAAAAGGACTGACAGTGAGATTAGATGGATGTATTTAATGGTAAGTAGATTGTCAAAGGCCTGTCGAAGGGTTGAATGACATAATAATTTGCTTCATTTTTTGATAGTTTTTCTTTAAGCTGCACGAATGAATTTCAGAACACTTTAATGAAGCTGGTGATTCTCCATTACTTAAAGCACGATTAAATGTAGTAGTCTCAATAAGCTACAAACTAACTTTAAAATTCCTTCAAGTCTAGAAAGAAATAGTGAATTAGACATATTTTATATTTTTATAGATGAGATAATGATAAATTTAAGAATTACTACATATTATTTGTAAAGAAATTTATGAAAATAGATTAGTACATAGTAAACATAAGAAATTTATAAAATATGTTCGTAAATACTACAACATGTAAAATGAATTGTAAATTAGACAGATGAAAAGGACTGACAGTGAGTTTAGATGGATGTATTTAATGGTAAGTAGATTGACAAAGGCCTGTCGAAGGGTTGAATGACATAATAATTTGCTTCATTTTTTAACAGTTTTTCTTTAAGCTGCACGAATGAATTTCAGAACACTTTAAAGAAGCTGGTAATTCCCCATTACTTTAAGCAAGATTAAATGTAGTAGTCTCAATAAGCTATAAACTAACTTTAAAATTCCTTCAAGCCTAGAAAGAAAAATAGTAGTAATATGACGTCAACTATATACAAAAATCGCGAATTATAATCAGTACTATACGTGCTAATCTGGAATTTTTGAACAATATTTCCTCGCCGACTTCATTAAGTACTTCATATTTCAACGCCCCCCTTCTCTGTAGGCCCTACTGAGCTTCCTTCGACGCGCGCGATTTGGAGAGAAAAACACATATTTAAATTACAAACTCCCGAGATGCATCGCGAGTTAACTGAAGCACCCTCCCCGCCCACGACACCGTGTCGAATGAGATATCTTGGAAAGAGAGAGAACTCTGCAAATAATAGAGAGCGGGCGCTCCAGCAAACTCTTTTTCGAGAGAGAGAGCTGTTGAAATAACAAGTTATCAAAAACATCTGTCAAGAAAATACGCCCGGTAGAGGGGGCATCATTATCCCTAATGCACGGGATAGATTTAGATTTTACAGAATGTGCCTGTGTATCACGTGACCCATATCTCCCTTTGTAGTTTCTTACGAAAATCCTTGTGCCATCCTAAACACGCCTGAATTATGATGACTGGGAGCGCTAGCAGTTTCCTCAGTAAGGGGGCATCTACCTATGCAAGGGGTGGATCGTTTGCTTTTTACAACCCTCCCCTCCTTCCAGTTCTTTATTTATGAATAATTATTTATAAATAAAGTATTAAAATGTAATGGGTTCCATAAAGGATCTGTACTATGTAACATTCTTTCACTTTGAAAATGTGAATATAAATGTGAATAATACTCTTAAAAAATATTTTAATGCATTGAATCTTAAAGTCAGCATATAAGTTTCTTAAATATTTAAACTATTCAAGTTTTTAAACGCTGAAAAATCTTAAATTTGTCAGTTGATTTTTTTTTCTTCGAAACATCGCGAAATAAATCTTTATTATTTACAAAAACTTTATATAACGTTATTTATAAGATCAAAGATTTAAAAACATTTCAAAAGCATGAATTTTTTTTTAAAAAAATTAAAAATTGAATCTGTGAATAGTTATAATTTGTAATAAATTCTGAAAATAAATATTTAAATGTTTTCTTGACAAAAAAAAATAATAATAAACTGTTATAACTGTTCCATTCTTAATAGCACGGGCAACATATTAGATTAAAATAGATATTTTTACTCTGGAAGAGTATTTAGTATTGACAATTCATATTTTTCTAAGGAAATTGATCTTTATTTTCGTAGAAAATGAATACATTATACGTATATGCTTATATGAACAGTTCGAACTATAAGATACTTATAGATAGATGGATGGATAATTATAGATAGATATGTACACACACACACAGAGAGAGAATAAAATGATTATTTACGAAAAACTTATCCATAGATCTATTCAACTTCAAAAATGGTTAACAGGTTTATAACTCTAAAAAAAGACAATACATAGCTTAAACTCAGATCTTATTTCTTAAAAATAAAGGTATCTTCGATAACTATTTGAAAATATGTAACAAATAATTAATTTTTTTAAATCATACCCAAGCAAGTTAATACATATTGTGAGCATTATACAACATATATTTCAAGCATCATATTTAAAAAAATTATCTACTCTGTTATTTCTAATAGAGTGAAATAAATAGATATTAAGTTGAAATTTTGATTAATCGACTTTCTTGTTCATTTTTGTCTCATTGTATGGTAAGTTTTAATAATTTTAGTATAATATTTTATAGCAAATGCCAAAATTTTCTTTTCCAAACTATTTTAAATCAAAAGATAAATGTGAGAGTATAAACTGGTTTTTTTAAAATTATTCCCAGGATAAAAATATATAACAACAGAAATTAGGCTCTAATATTTTATCATCAACTTATCCAAACAAAATTAGATTATTTTCCAAGTACAACTATTTTTTCCCACGTTTCACAATTAATCCCACTGAACTAGAATTAAATGCGGGCCACATAGCTGTTAAAGTATTTTTAACAGCTATTATGCGTCGTTTATTAGAGCTTTGATGAAACTGAACTCGACATCGCAATGAACATAAATGAAAATGTATCGCAAAATACTCTTTGTTAGGATAAGATAGCATTTCATTTGCATTGCTTAGACATAATTTAATGATCCGTTAGAGATGCTTAAGGAAACCAGGACATTATATACATTCAAAAAAATATTTCTGTATCTAAAAATATATAACACTTGTATGTTCGTTGATAAAATGACCTTAAAATATGAAAAAAGTAATTGACAAAAAAGTAAACAAACGCTTACAAATGTTTAATTTTTCTCCAAAACATAATTTTTTGCTTTTAAGTTTAGGTTTTTCGCTTTAAAAAAAAAACTATTGAACTGAATGGGGTTCCAAATTTTATATACTTCTATATAGGGTATCTGTGCATATAGTGAACCTATTTTTTAGTCTAAGTAATTCTCATAGTTTTTAAAAAAAATTAGTTTTATGTATAAAAAGGAGGAAAAAATAAAAAGTTTCAAAATTAGAAAGTTTTATAATTTTTTTAAAATAACTATCTTAATATTTTACTAAAAAAAAAAGATGAGTTCACTATATTTTGTGTATTGTTTTATATATGTGCAAAAAATATTTTACATATTTAAGAGATGAGATACTTTTTTTAAAAAAATAGTACCTAAACAGATTATGATGTTATTATGAGATCTCAAAAATTATGCCCAACTTAAATTAAACAGAAAAAAAATTTGTTTTTAACTAAAAAGTTATTTTTGTATTTCTACAGAATGATTAAACTATCATTATTTTTTTTTATTGAAAACAATTATAAAATCCCCGTGCACCACAAAGTATCACACGGGGCTTACAGAAGTAAGTAAACACACATTCAGGTGAAACAAAAAATTTTAAAAAAATATTGAGGTTAAGAAGAAATAAAAATATTTACAACAAATTCACAGAAATATTTGAAAGCATTTCTAGTAGAACGAAGTTGCTGAAAATTTGGAGGCCAATTTATATTAAGTCCCTTGAAAGCCAGTCTTAGGATTTTTCGTTTTCTGGCAAACTTGGAACACAGAAGGAGCACATGTTCTACATTTTCCTCGCCTCCAATATTACAATCACAGGAAGATGTCGAAACTAAATTAAATTTGTTCAAGTAGCTTTTGAAATTACCATGACCAGTGAAAAATTGGGTTATTTTGTAGTTATTAACTATCATTATTAAGATCACAAAAAAAAATCTAAGCTCTATTAGAAAGTTTTTATATGAGAAATATTTTAAATGTCTTATTTTTGGCATTTTACTCTTTCGAGCATATCCTGGTACTCTTAGTTTAGGAGCTCAGGTGCAAAAGCTCCAGTTCCTACATCCTGTTAGAAGAGGCAGTCTCAAAAATTGCTAAGAAAATGAAAGGAAAACCTGAAACAAAACTGAAAGTTTCTGGGGTATTGTAGTGGGTGCAGTTTTATGGAAGGTCCCTGCTTAGCTGTCATGCGAAATGTTGTGTCGCGACGATGATGTCTGTAGAAATGGCGTAATTTCCTGCTCGACATTTATGGCAGAGTAAATTTTCGCCTCCACAAACTCACCTTTTCCAATTTTCACACGGGGACGAGCTTCCTTTTAGGCACTTTGACTCTCTCCTCTTCTGCCTCGTTGATTTACTGCAACTTCTTCGCCAAAATATGTTTGGCTGCCTGTCACGAACGCTGGCAGCCTTTTAAATATTTTTTTTAACTATAATGTCACTTAGTGCATCCACAATGAAGGGGCCCACGCTGAAACAAAGGATTCTGGGAAGGCCCAAAGATGATTACCTTTCACAGTTGCTTAGAAAAAGGGACATCATCGTAAAATTGGGTAATGGATACTCATGCATCGGGAATGTTGGGGGGAAAACTATAATGCAGGGAAATATTTGGGTCTAGAATATTAAATGCATGAGCATGTACCTGAAATTGCACTTATTTTGTAAACACGTGCATACATCTGTCCCGATAAGATTCTAAATATATTGCATGTTAAATTATGTTTGAGTTTAAAGAAAATGTTCGTAGAGAACCGTGTACTGTATATTTAATTCTGGAAATCAGAATTTTTTATAAAGTTTAAATTTAATATAGATGAACTCGTTTTAAAAGTTATATTAAGATAAAAGTGTATGCCTCCTTTAAAGTATATACCGAAGAAAACGAATTTTCAAAGGTATATTTCACTGATTAATGGAATATCAAAGAAAAATTCTTGATTTCAAAATGCTTTTTAATAAAAACATGTATAATATTGTATGTCTGGTTGAAATTTTTCAATATAATTTTCATTCAAGAAAGTTATTAAAATTATACGAAAAACCAAAAAATTTAAATTTATATACGTATAATTATTGTACATAATGAAAAAATACCTGATTTGTACTGTACGTAGAGCATCAATTCTATGAATTTTTCTTTCTACTAATATAGTCATACTTCTTTTATTTATTATACTTATTTTATTTATGTATTTATTGCGATTTAAGTGCAGATCAAGAATTGCAAAACGTTTTCCAACATCAATCCATTTTAAACCAATATTTTTCTACATTGTCCTTTCATTTTTCTCTATAACATACATAATTTTATATAGTGGTAATATTAATAATTGCACAAAAGAACTTAACTAAAGATAACTTAATAAGTATAGGGACAAAAGATTAGGAAAAGAATTGTTTATTAAATTTTTACAGTTTTGTTATTTTTTATATTATGACATTTCGCTTTAGATGCATGGGTAACACCTCCTTTTGCAAATCTATATTATACCTATACATGTTAAGAATATCATAATTATCTAATAATTACAATGTTTAATAATTAAATAAAATTTTGAAATAGAAAAAATTATAGACACCAGTAGACTCTCAGAATATCATAGACTCGATAAACTTTCATAGAACTCCTTTTCCTTAGGGTCCATTTGGTCTACGTTGAGAATCCCTGGTGTAGATGGTAGATAATCACTTATTTTTTAAAGAAATTCTGAGCCAGAAAGTAAATATAACATTGAAAGTGATTATTTATTATATTTTAATAAATATAGCATATGTTTAAGTTACCCACCATTATCAAGTAACAAATAATTATTAGACATGCACATGTTAGTAATGTTAGCAGCAATATTTATCCAGCGAAACTTTGTATGTAAAAGTGTAGAAATGAATAAATAAAACAAAAATTATAACACTTTGCAATGAAGCCCAGATCGCAATACATAAAAACAGCTGAAATTTATAAACTGTGTTCTATACATATCTTGTTAAATGTAGGTTGATCATTAACACAGTCAATACTGTCATCGACTTACATCAGAGATTGGGAGATAAGCTCGACACATTTTTTTTTTCAGATTAAAAACTGATTGAATGTAAATATGTTGCATTTTGATCTCATTATTAATGTAGAAAAGTGCTTCTTAAACTTTCAGTCGTCCCGCCCCCCCCCCTTTATGTATCAGCCTAACATCGCGGCCCCCAAAATTTTGAACATCCATCCCTGACTCCTAGAAAAAGATGGCTAAGTGTTTAAAAGCCTAATCCTAAGCCAAACCACCTCTGGTACACATACACACATTTTCATATAACATATCTTTTTTTCTTTAAGTAAACAGTGAACATATAAACAAATAATCTAAATAAGAATTAATATTCTTGATCGAAATACATGTTCTAGTAGAGTTTTTTCGTTGAGGGTAATTCAGTAATCTAGTCTTAGATGGCACATCTTTCAAATCATCCACGAGGCCTTTGAGTCTGGAAAAGAGATAAATCTTAACATTAAATGAGAGACCTTCGCGAACCCCCTAGAACAGGCCCTGAGACCTACGGGGGTCCGTGGACTTCAGCTTAAAAACCGCTATTATAGAGAACTGCATATTTAATTTCACTGCTGCATAAATGGATTTTAGAGTAAAATATGTTCCATGATTCATCTCCTATGCTATAAAGCTAAATTGATATTTAACTGTAGATTCTTTTTGAAGAAAAATTTGTTAAAATATTTTGGAATTTTAAAAACGCAATATTACAAAAGAATATACATTATGTTAAAATTATATAAATTTTCTTTAGTAATTGGACATTTTTATATCTAAAAAGGTGTCCCGAGTTTTGGACTTGCACCGAAATATTGCAAATAAACTAGACAATATAACATAAACATAAAATATTTTAAACTGTACTTAAAAGTATTGTTTCTCAAAAAAACAGTTAATTTATTATTTTTATTTTGAAAAATACACTGAAATACGTTTAAGATGAAATGTCTGTTAACACGAAATAATACAACGGTACCGACAAGCTACTATGTTTTTTCTTGCATTTTTTTCTCTTAACACGAAACGCAAATCACTTAACACGAAAAAATCGCTTTTTTGGGAATGAAAAAAAATACGGAAAATACTAGACACATCGGAGGAATTCGTTGCAGTAGTTCATGATAATGTGAGTGCATCTTCAATAATGGCAAACAAAGATATTTTGGAGTTTGTTCAAAGCTCAAAAAGTATCATTGATGCAGATTCCAAGCAACGAAAGTGAAAGGAATATTACTTGAGAATGCTTTTGTTCCCACGTCATACGAAATGAGAAACATCATGAAAATAATGAGTAGCTTTTTATAGACGCTCATTCCAATGGGGAAATGAATAAAAAAAAATGGCTGAGATCGAACAATTTGTTGACAATTCGATACTCAAAAAGGTAATGCAAACAAAAATATCAGATTAATTTACAAAAACTCAAATGTTTTGTTTTTCAAAACACATAATGACATTAGTGAATGTTTTAGTTTCATTGATTTTTATTAAATACATACATATATACGTATCTGTGTAAATAAAATGTACTTTACTGAACTTAATTTTGTTGAATATATGTTGTTGTTTTTTGCAGTATCCGTTAACACGAAAAACTATTTCAGTCCCCCAGTTTCGTTTTAAATGACTTTCACTGTTTGATAACTATAGTGAATATCCTTTATCTGAATATAACGTTTCATTTCAAGCGGAGTTATTGAACTACAAGAGCTAACTCACGAGATTTCTCTCTTGAAATTAATTTGGAATTTTTTTAATGTTATTGAAGGTTTAACTACTATCTTTTTTGTGGTAGAAGCGTAATATGTAAATGAGAGAATGTATATAAAGCGAATCGAAGAGCAATGAGTGGGTAGTCGTTGACAGAGAAAAATCTGTGTCAAATTAGACAACAATTCGTGAGCTTATTATAAACAAGTGAATATCCATAATTTCGTTAACAGAAAGATTTTAGCGGTCAACTATACCCTACAATCTAAAGTAGATTGTAGAGAGTATCATCTACGATTCAGTTAATCTGCATCCCTGTTTGTTTCTGAGAGATTTATTTTTCTTTTTAATCACGAGAAAGTCCCCCTGCTCATAAATTATTAGATTAACCAATGAGAAATTAAAAATTTGAAATTAGTTTAGTCTAATGTTTTCAATTTGTTATGGTGACGACACCTAAAGTTACACATCGGGATCTATTAGAGATATCTCAGAAACTTTTGAGTTACAAACATAGCGTTTGGGTAACCGTTACAAGCTTACTAGAGACACAAAAATGGCTAAGGAACGATTGTTTTTTTTACAGAAAAGCATTACGTTGAAAAAGCAAATTGAAAACTCTATATGGTAATTACATTTTAACTATCCATTTTAAAGCTTGATTGTATATATATATAAAAAAAAACTAATGATCTAGAGACAAAATCTAACATGATCTTATTTAAAAGAATCGTCAAAGCTACTAGCTATAATGGCTTATATTACTATTTTACATTTTTCGTAAAACATTTTGCACTACAGTACTTTTAAAGGAGAAGTATAAGTTTATTGCAATTAATTTTATTTAATTGAATATAGCCTTGTTTCTTTTTTTTTTTATGAAATTTTCAGAATGGATTATATAGATCCCTTCCCTTTTCCGCTTTTCTTCTAAAAATATCAAATTATATTGTTATTCATGAACCAAAAGAAAAATAAATCACAGCAAACATTCCACTTCAAACTCCTAAATCTAAATTATTAATTTTCAAAAAGCATTCCAAGTAATATTTGAAATATAAAAATTCAATAACATTATCAACCAACAGAAAATATTTTTTTCATTCATTTATTTTTCGTTAAATCATTTTATTTTCACAATTTCCAGATTTTCATATGATTTTACTTTCTCTCGACACATTTTTTTACTTTGACACCAACTTTTTTTCATGTATAACTCGTCACTTAAAAAAATATTTCAACATATTGAAAACTTGATGAATTCATAGATATTAAGACAATTCAAATAAAGTTTTATAATATAAATACATATATATATTTTCCAAAAAAATAACTTCATTTTATGTTTTTAATACATAATTTTGTTCTATTTGCAAATGTTTAAGAATGCTGGAATTAGTGTCTTATACTTATAAAGCTACAGATGATAAATATTTAAGGGGTTAGTTAATTTTGTCTAGAGAGGTGAAAATATTAACAATCTTCAAATGTATATAATTCTTTGAAATTTAAATTAAATAAGTCGAATCTTTTACACATTATTTATAAAAGAATGAGGTTTCAAAAAGTACAAAATGTTTAAAATATAATAATTTTAATAATTATAAGCGTATGAATATAAGAAACATTTCTGTAATCAAGTAATTCTTACGTTGCGCATGCTATTTTCTAAAACAATAGCCTTTGATGTTTCAAACTGTATACAGTTATAAAATGTATCATACTTTTTAAACCCTACCTAATTTTAGAATAAATCTTTTGTGCATCAAAATATTTGTAAAATATTGAAATTTTTTTAAAAAGTTACAAAAATACAATATTTTTATTTTTTTAAAAAAATATAACTTATTAATCTGCTTATATAAAAATAGTTACAGTGTAACAAAAATGTGTTTAACTTTATACATCAACTTATTGCTATTATATATAATTAGAGCTACTATTTTAGAAAATATCTTGCTCAACGTAAATCTTAATTATTATTTCTTACAAAAATGTTTCTTATTTTCATATGTTTATAATTTTTTAAATTATGATTATATTTTAAACTTTTTACTCTTTTTGAAGCCTCGTTTTTTATAAATAATGTGTGAAAAATTCGAATTATGTAATTTTAATTTCAAAGAATTATATCTATTTGAAAATTGTTTATATTTTCAGCCCTCGAGATAAGGTTAACAGCCCTGAGATCCCTTAAAAGGAAGCTAAGAATAGGATAAAATATAAAGCATAACAAGATTAAAATATGCCATTACATGGAAAAATATCGCTTTTGTATTAGATCACATCCAAAAACAAGCAATATAAAAAAAAATTAAGTCACAATTACTACTTAGATCAACAAGGAAAAATTTTATTTTAGCTACTTTTTATTAAATAGTTACAATTAATATAAATATGTATGTATATACATATGACAGAATCACAACATTAGGTGGTCATTAATTTTTTTAAAATTATCGTTAAAGTATCGTATTGTCATGTAAAACAATCGTGTATATGAAATTTCAGTTCAACTGAATGCTTTAAAACGTGAGAAAAAACCTTTTCAAGTTTTGACACAAGTCGCCTAAAATGATGCCAACGTGGCTGTGTTTGTAATTCTTTAAATGATTAATTTTAATCAATTAATTTTTATTAATTATAATTATAAATTATACTGTATTGTCTTCCAAAATAATCATGTATATAAAATGTCAGCTCAATGGAGTGCTGTAAAATGTATTTTATTAACGATTGAAAATTCCACCAAGATAAATAAATAAATATAGAGAGAGTGTGAGCTAATAGTAGGAATTTCAAAATAGGGTAAAATAAAAGGCATAACAAGATTAAAATATGCCATTACATGGAAAAATATAGCTTTTGTATTAGATCACATCCAAAAACAAAGTCTCGTTTGCAAAACTACGAATGATTACATTTTTTTAAAAGAAAAAGCACACAGACTGTTCACTTTCTCTATGTAAGCTTGCTAAATATCTCTGTTTGTGGTGCGAAACAAAAATTCCATGTCAGCTCTTTCCAAACTTACGCCAACATCGCTCGCAGAGGACAGCAGCCCAACAAATACCTGAGTTTTCACGAAAGAAGAAATACAAGAGCACTGACGCAAAAGAAAAGTTAAAAAACGAACCAACTGGACCATTTGAGCAAAATGTAAAGCGTTTCTTGAAGCATGAACGCTGGATTTTCTGAAATTCACGATCCTTTTGTAAATTCTGGAGAGACGAAAGAAGGAAAGGGAGCAAGAAAGAAAAAAAAAGTTGGATTTGTGAGTACATAACTCGGATTCAAAGCCCCCCTACCCCTCTTTCGGAGTTGGGTTCTACATGGAGTAGTACCCTGGTTGAAATGTAACTGATGTAAGAAGAGAAAGTTGGGATTTTTCTTGTGAATCTGGGATTGAGATACAGAATGTTTCTCTTTCAAAAGCTAGAAGTCTGTTTGTCATGTTCTTTGTCATTTGCACACATCATTTCGTTCACTGTTTCATTATTCAAGTGATCACGAAGGTTCTGTCAAAGTCAGATGTGAAAGATTGATAAGAGACGTGCAAAAATCGTTTATCAATGTATATTAGAATTTATTTTAGATACATAATGAACTACTATTTAAACTACTATTTTTTAATTTAAAAATCAAATGAATGAGAAATTGCTTTGAAGATCAGTTAGTTTAAACTGACATCGCTTTAGAAATCAGATGACAGGTATTGGTAACGGACCACAAGTCTAAGAAATTCTATCAAATTCTTCATGTGAAATCTATACTACCTTCCTCTTTTAAAGTCCACACAGGATCTGGGCGAACTTTGAACTCAGTTCATGAAAAAGGTCTTAATTATTTCAGAGAATTTTTTGTCCGAACCAAGACACTATATTGGTAGGGTGCTTTGAGATCGCGAGCACTGAGCTGTTACAATCATCATTCTTGCATTGCAGTTATAGCTGGTGGCGCTGGTTTTGTACACTCAAGTTTGACAGTTTGACCCCTGCCCAGGTTGGTGGATTTTCATGATGCAAAAAATTGGCAGCGTCCATGCCATATGATTATTCGGCATGTTAAGAATCGTTAAAGTGCCTGTTGGGCTTTGGTGCTCACGACAAAGTTAAATTCCTAGAACAATTTCGCATAATCACAGCTCAAATTACCCATCACTGGGTAACAAAATTACATTGTGGCAAGTGATTGCCACCTATATTTTGCTTAACTAAAAAGTGATATCATATTTCGGGGAATGTACTAGGTCTGCGTGGTAAATACCAATCCATAGCCCCATTGGGAAAAAAATGAGCAAAAGCCCTATACATAACAATATAACCCATTATAATAAATTTATTTATTTTGCACTTACGTTAGAAAATATTTTATAAATAATGAAAGTGAAGTATTTGTGTACTATTCTATCTCCTGGGTCTTAAAGTCATTAAAGTGTGCTGTTGAGTTATAATACCAGTGCGTGTGCGATTGTAAAAAATTATCTTATTAGATCAGTATATTAGAATTAAGGATACGAGGATTTATTTTTCATAAAACAAAGGAATTTAGGGAATTAGATTTCAGAACTTTCGGTGAAATACAAACTTGACAGTCACACACTTTTTGTAACGTCCTTTAACACACTTTTTTTTTAAAAAAAAAATTTGCAATAGTTTGCTTTAAATATTTTTTAATCTGATTATATCCCCCACAATTCTTTTTAAATCAATTCATTTTAACGGATTATAAATATAAATAATTAGGAGGTTGGATAGGGTTTTTAAAATAATTTGCCCTACTAGATCTCCCCTAATTGACTCACATATATCAACATTTCCAAATCTTATTTTTACTTAAAACATCATATAAATGATTTACTTCCTGGAAACCCATATCAAGCACCCTTGTGTCCCAAGTAGACGCGAAATCCTAGTTCAATGTACAACATTTCCGCAAGTATTTTTTCTTCCCCTCTCCTGTGAGGTAACAGAGCATGACTGTATCAGCCAACCCATCAGAAGTGTGGTGTCAAGATCTCTAATCCGGCTGGTTAACGTGTCAAGATCAGTCTGCCGGCGACAAATTCCGTGTTCTTCTGCGAGGAGGAGGAGGTGGAGAAAGATCCCCGTTCAAAGTCAAGGATGTTCGAAAGAAGTGCAACGACCCCGTGTTAGGGGGTCTCCTGGTGGCCGTTGAACATCTGGGGATGTGGAAAAAAATGTAGGTCAGCATTTCAAATCCATTCTCTGTGTGCTCCGTTTCCACTGTTCCCTACTTTCGAATTGGACACTGTAATCCCTCTTGTACTGCATGCGTGGTGTTATGTAGGATGTGTTATACACCCCCTTGAAATATTATATCCTCGTTTGGAGTTGTATTTTCTCCCCTCCTTAACGAACAAAGCAATCCAGGCTGATAATAGCAAGAACTCGTCAACCAAACGGGATAGTTGTCAATTTTGTTTTATTCAATCGCAAAACGACAGTTAACATTTGAATTGTACATTAAGGTAGATTGAAACATTTTTTTTTTCAGAATTTTAAAACCTACTTATTTGGAACATGTAATAAGAATAAAAAAAAAATTAAGTCAATTCTCACTTAGGTCACCAAAGAAAATTTTTATTTTAGTCACTTTTTATTAAATAGTTAAAAATAATATATATATGTATATACGTATGACAGAATTACAATATTAAGTGAGATAATAGAAAGCGATTTTCCTCGCAATTTTCCATTTTTCTTTCTATGTAGGGTGTTGAACTTCTTTTTTTTTTTTGCTTGTTACTATTTATTCATTAATTAAATTCAATTATTCTAATAAAATAGTATAGTAAAAAAGAAACCACATTCTCAGAAATTAGGCCAATCTCGGTGGGAATCGAACCCTCGACCTTTGGATTAAAAGTCCAAACGCTATCCATTGCGCTACAGGGAGACAGCGAATAAGTTTCCTTTCTATATATGCTGTTGGACAATTATTTTTGTTTGTTACTATTTATTCATTTTTAATTCAACTAACTAATTAATTAATTAACATTTGAAAAAACGGTATTAATATTGTGTCATCCACTACAAGTTTAAATATAGTTTTTTATAAACTTGAATGGATGCATAGAAAGTATTTTATTAATGAATGAAAATTTATATATAGCGAGAGTAAACTAACTGTAGAAATTGTGTGTGAAAAAATGTTCTATGGTATATAAATAAAGGGAAAAAGGAAATAATTTTTATGTTAAGTACTGCCACGAGAAGAGTGAACCTTAGGGGTATTTTTGATTTTTTACCATAAAGAAAAAGCTCAAAATAATTTTTACTAAAGAAAAACAGGTAGTTTAGTACTTTTTAACATTTATTGTGATGAGGACACCTACTATTGGTAACACGAAAAAACATCAGGCACATTTAACAGTACTTTTAATATTAAATTTAAGAAGAAAAGAACCTATACTGTCTAAATGACAGTGCACAATAGTGATAAGACTGATTGGACGGTGGGTGAGAAGAGAGAGTTAATAAGAATGAAGAGGAGCTAATGATGAAGCTAAAAATGCCAATATAAGAGTAGATAAACACATCGGATCATTAATATGGAATAATCTAAAGTAGTGGTCTTCAAACTTTCACGCTCGAAGTCCAAGTTAATCAATTGAAAATGATCCACAGGACACATCAATAAATTCACAGTGACCCGCGGGTCGCACGACTGTCAAAAATGTATTGTAGCCAGGAAATTTATATAAAACAAGTAATATATATTTATAAAAAAAATTAAGTAAATTCCTACTTTTTGAATGGATGAACAGAAAGTATTTTATTAACGATTGAAAATTTAAACAAGATTATATCTCTCTCTATATATATAGGGAGAGAGAGTGCACAAATAGTAGGAATTGAAAAAAAGAGTCTGCATTGTTGTAATAGTGCACACTCGGTTTGGCTAGTTTGGCTGAAAAAAACGGGTTTTCTACGCCAACTTTTGTCATGGTTTTAACTTTTACATTGTTACAACAATGGAGACGAATCTAAGTTGGCGTCGAAAACCAGCAATTTAATTTAATTTAGATAATGAATTATTATTTGAAAAAACTGTATTAAGATCTAGTTTCATCCACTGCAAATTTAAAAAAAAATTATTTGAACTTGATTGGATGAATAGAAAGTATTTTATTAACGATTGAAAATTTGAACAAGATAAATATATATATATATATAGAGAGAGCTAATAGTAAGAATTGAAAAAGAGACGTTTGTTTTATAAGGGAAGAGATGATATGTTTACAGATTTGTATATAAATATTGGTTTCAAAGTTAAATAAAACTCGCGTGAATGAAAATATTTTTAAAACCTGTTAACCATACTTTTTTTCCGGTAAATTCCGAGATTTAAAGCATAGTCAGATTTTTTTATATTTAAAATTATTTAAAACAGTGTGAAATTTTTAAAAGATTCGGCAGTCTTAGAACATTTTATTTTAAATGGAAATCAAACACATCAGTTAAATGTTTTAAATATCAAGAATGGCAGAAAAAAAGGTATTTTTTACGACAAAAAAACAAAGTATTTCTTTTTTTTTTAAATTGCTTCAAATTCAAATTCACTAAAATGCCTTCAGGGGGTCATGGGTTGAAAAGCCTAATCTAAAGAAAAAGCTTCTGAAGATTAAAACTAATTACAGGAATAATACTTACATCAGCTACAAAATGAAACAACGATTGAAGAATGAATGTTAATTTATGATTTCGATGTATTTTTTTTCGTTTAAAAAATATAATGAAACTCAAGATGAAGAATTGAACGTTAATTTTCAAAATATTTATTAACCATCGTCTTTACCTTTATCAATATAAATTAGAATATAATATGATATATCAAATGAAAAATATATTCCCTATATATTGAAATTATTAAACTATTTCTTTAATAAGTACTTAACTCTAGTTCTGGAACAACAAGAACTCCAGGAGTTATACGAACAAGAATGATTGCCAAGGTAGGATTCTTTATTTGATTTTTTTAAATAAAATAATTAATGTTGTATGGAAAGATGCGTAAACTAGTTTCAAAATAAGATATGCTACAAACATCTCTAAATAATTTGAAATGAAATTAAAAAGATTACTGTAATTCTAAAAAGTTAATCCTTTGCGAAACAAATCAACAAAAAATCAGATTTTTTTAGATGTTTCGCCAATTCAAATGTTGAATTTTTTCCCCCAATGGGTCTGCGTGTGGATTAGTATTTACTATTGCAGATCTAGTACATTCTCCAAGAGCTGGTGTTACTTTTTAGTGCTGTACTATATGTGGAATACAAATTGCCGCAATGTAATTTTGACGCCCAGCTCCCCCCCTAGAGGGAAGCACCTGAGCTCTAATGATACCAAATGATACTAGGAATTTAATTTTGCCGAGAGAACCTAAGTCAGACTCTTTTGGGGTATTTAACATGCTGCATAACCATACGACATGAACGCAGTCGATTTTCAGCATCATGGAAATCCACCAATTTGGGCCGGGGTCGAACCCGCAACCTTAGGCTACTAGGCCAGTGACAAACTACGTCACTCAGTCGACTGAATTTCGGATACAAACGATTAGAATATTGTGACATCTCTCGCGTTCTTCTAACATAACCTCTATGTTCTTTGACGGCCACGATTAATGGCAAAACTTTTCCAACCCAAATCCAGGAAGTGAAACGAAGCATAGATGCAAATAAGATAACCTTTAAAAGGATAGAAAGTTTAGTGAGAAAAGATGGCAATTTAGAGAAAGCTCTGTTTGGAAAAGGTAGAAGTGTAATTTGACAGTCTACCAAAGCATCACGGATATCAAGCCATTACTACAAGGTGCATACTATTGCACGCGAGCCCAACAGCCTACCTGAAAGTGATTGAACCGTTGAGTATTCAACCAAGGTAGGAAGATTATATTCTGAACGCTAGTATATTATTGAGACGATATTAGGCAGATATAATATATTTATATTGATAAGTGATCTAATTGCGCGATCCGAGTTAGTTAAGACTACGTGTAGTGGTTTATTCTCACTTAATATAAGTATGTTCGATATCTAAGTAATTTAAGTTAAATTCTTAATAAAAGTCATATTAAGAATTATAGAATGTCTCATCATTCCGAGAGAATCCCACACCTCTAACTTACGCGGAAACCCCACGACATGGCTATCGAACGATGGCTATGTCGCAAGATAAAGACCCAATAAAAAGGGAAACTACTTGAGGATCTAACAGCGTATTTCTGAGCACACACATTCCTCTAAACCAGTTGAGTTCTTTAGCTTACTTAATCATTGGCGCCATGACTGTCAAAGAAGAGGTGGATCATTTGAATTGTAAGGTAACCATGATTGACTACTCGCTAAAGTTTCTTGAAAAGTTCCCTAAGATATTCCAAATGGCCAATTTAAAACTCCTCATCTGCCAGGGGAAAAAGTGTGGCTGAAAAAAAGAAAAGACACCGAAAGAAAAGAATAAGAAAAAAGGCACCCCGCTCTGATCTTTAAAAGTGAAATAAAAAAATAAAAAAAGTTGGACTGATGATCCCCAAATCACGTTCATCTGTGGACGCCGCATCAACACTTCCCAACCCCTAAGAAAGACCCCCTCCGTCCACCCCCGGACGATTTCTCCCAAACAAAAAAGCCCGCATTGGCGATTTTCAAAATAAAAGGAGCAAAAAAAAAATCTGGATATTAACGACTAATGGCTATCTATCCAAAAGACATGCAGCCCATTTCAAAGCTAGGTCTGCGATCAAAAGAAAAAGAATTTGGCAGGATTCATTTTCGGGAAAAGTGGCGTGAAACGGGAAACGACATCCGATACTTCAACTTAGGGATCGTTTCCGGCACCAAAGAATTAAGAGAGCTTGTGAGACGTAAGATTTCGGTTTTTTCCGAAATTGGAAGGAATTTATTTTCTAAAGGGAATTGTTGGAGTGGTTGTGTAAGAAAAGTATTTTTTCTTCTGTGCCTGCAGGTAGAAATGTATTTAGAACAATTAAATCTTAATGTACATAAGGTAAATTCTCATGGAATCATTTTTTAAACCCAACTTTCCAATTTAAAAAAGAAGTTGATTATAAAATGGAAAAAAAAATTCATAAAAAATATGAGGTTTTTTTTAAATATGTTCTTATAACTTTAAATATACTTTTGTATCATGTTTTTATTAACATCGAACATTTCCGAAGGCTATATTTTTATCATGGGAATTTTTCCCCGATAACAATTCAAACAGCTTTATACTTTACATATGTACTAATAAATGCAACAATCTGTTTCTAGAATAGTTTAGCTGGGTGGCGCAGTTGGTTTGGCACTGGTCTTGTACGCACAAGTTTGCGGGTTCGATCTGGATTTTCATGATGTAAAATATAGACAGCATCCATGTCGTATTATTATACGACGTGTTAAAGATCCCTAGAGTACATGTTTGGCTTGGGTTCTTTTGGAAAAATTAAATTTCAAGAACAATTTCCCATTGTCAGAGTTCAGGTGCCTCTGGGGAGGAAAACGGGCGTCAAAATTACATTGCAGCAATTGATATCCGCTTATATGGGGGCACACTAAAAAGTGATACCAGCTCCGTCGGAATGTACAAGGTCTGCAATAATAATGACCAATCCACAGCCCCATTAGAAAGAAAAAGCTTCAAGAATACAAGTGTGGGGTTACATTATTTAATTTTTTGTGATATTTAACTTGATTAACAATTTAATGGAATTCATCAAAATTTATGCATTTAGATTTTCATTTTTCCTTGTTCATTTAAAGAATCTACAAAGCCGAAATGAAGTAAAAATAAATAAATAAAAACTATTAGAGTTAACTTGATATTTAACTTCCTATTTACATACGTAAAACTAAAAAAATAAGTTCAAAAAAGAGTTATTTCAAAGTTACTATACACGCACATACACGCACAAAAAAATTAATTACTTTAAATATATGTAACATTACAAGTCCTGCTGTAACAAAATAAAAATAGGGATTTTTGTTTCTAGATTCCATTCCCTAAATTAATATATCAGGAAAATCACCAAACAAATATATATATATATATATATATATTACTATTATGTCGAAAATTTCTGCTGTACGGGGAAGGTTGGATCCATGAAGCATTGCTAACCCTAATTCGCTGACCTAATTCAGCGACAGCTTTGGAAATCATAATAGGTTTCCAGTTTAGTCCAAAGACTTTTTTGTATCTACATTTGTTGTGTCTGGTGAATTCCAATTTCTTCCTGCTTTTGCACTGTAGGTTCTAGTACTTCTTCACTTTTATTATATATATATATATTACTAATGCGCTGGAAAATACTGTGATTACAGCGTTTGAAATTGTCTAACAATGTGCATCTTTTTTTATTCATTTTTGCTAGAATGCATAAACCTTTATTAAAATCAAGACTCAATGCTAAAACCTAATACACTAAGAACTTAAAAAAAGCAGAATTTTTTAATACTTAAACTTACAGAATTTATAAATTACTAAAAAATAGCACATAAAATATTAATTTACACAGTGTGTAAAAGTATTCTTCTCTTAATATTCCTCTTCCAAATTCGCAGAAAGGGACAAATTACGAAAATTTATAAAATTTCATTCTCTCTTTAAAATATGCATCCGATAAATTATGTTTTTAATCTGTGATTGTAATATTTATACAGAAAATCTACATTAAAAAAACCTCGATAAATATGATAGTATAGTTAGTTTTAGTCTGGTCATGTATTTTAAGTAATTTGATTCTTTCATACAATAGTTGATCTTATTTGATAACTATTATATATATATATTTAAATTATTAAAAATTCACATAATATTTCTATTGAAATATTTGGTAACAATAATTCGCAAGGAACTGTAAGCTTTTTAGGATATTATGTCACAATCTTGAAATGGTTATCAATAAAAGCTTAATATCTAGTTATATTTATATGCTTCGTACATAGGATTCAAATTTTTCCACAAATTGAATGACTATTCCGATATATTTTTTCGTAATTTTTTTCAATTAAATTTCGTGAATTTAAATGAAACGTATAAAATTAATTTAATTGTTATATTAATTTAAATTATTTATTTTTTTTTTACAAATTTTATAAATTTATGATTTAAAAAATATCCTTACGAATCATAACTAAAATAAGTGCATCGGAATTACAAACTAATTTTAATTAATAAAAATATTAACGAATTTGTCTTTGAAAATTTTAAATATAAAGATATCGTTAAAAATTACAATTAGAAGAATTGTGTTCAAGATTTCTGACCTTATTACATAGCACATATCCTTTCATCATAATTATTTATAAATACTAATCAAAGCTAAACGAAGAATTATAAGAAGTAATGAATAGTTATGGGATTTGTCAGTTGAATAACTTGGAAGAGTTTTAAGCATATTAACTCTCTTTTCACAAGAAACTTAAAATATGTGGTTAATTATAGTTCTGCTGGAAATGAAATTGAATATGTTGAATTAGCATTAAAAAAATATGCATATTACTCACTGGAAAAGTATGGATAATGGGGGTTAAATTTAGAGGGAGGTCGCTTGACCTACTTTTCTATCGAGTAGGGGGGGAGGGGACCATCACGCAAGGTGAAAACGGTTTTATCATATATCACCACCCTTTTCGGCAGTGGTCATAGTGGCTAAAGTGGGGGTTCGTAGGGACTTAATTCACTGGCGCTCCCAATCATTCAGATAAAGAATTTAAGGGAAAGGGCCAGATGAGGGGCGAGTGTGGGGGGCTCCAAATCTTAATGCCTCCCTTCTTGAGAGTCGTCATGGAAACGATTGATGACGTCACGGGGTGGCCGTTTGTCATCCGGGTTACGGTTCGGTGACAGTAATCGCGCACGCTTGACTGCCTGATGGCCAACCGGCAAGATGCCGTGACACCTTGCGCTTTGAATAATGCGGCCCAAAGTTCTTTCGATAACTTTTGGACCGGGAAAGGGATACACTTTTTATTTTTACTTTTTCATTCCACTGACTTTTTTTTTAGAAAGGGACGTCTTGATGTCCAAGAAATTGATGCCAATGGTGGGCGATGGCTATTATTGTTTTTATTTTACTTTCATTTTCACTTTTTTTTTCTTTCTACAGCTGTAATGATTCGTCGGGGTTATTTATGTATCTTGCCCCACCATGCGGCAGGGGTGTCGTGGAGGAAGTGTGCAGTGCATTCGAATGATGGTTGCATGAATTTTAAAATCATTACTTCTCAAGGTTCTTCTGGAAGAGGGGAGATAGGAATGGGATGTATGCACAGACATGTCCAGCGGTCTGCAGATAACATCTAGGCCATACATCATGAATAATAGGTTCTCCGATGCTTTGCTGGGTTTTTTTTTGGTTTTTTTGCAACACATGATATTAAGTTACTGTTGCATACATAGGAAATGACCATTTATTGAAGGCTCGCATATTGAAAATGTCTTACAGAATACAGTTGGACCTCTATATAACGAAGTCGCTAAATCCTGCAAAAAGTTCGTTATAAGGAATATTCGTTATATAGAGGTTCATCTTTTAATATACTTTATAAACCACATAAAACAAATTCACACCTTTTTGTAAATTAATATATGTTTATTTTATATATCTTATCCATCAAACAAGTAATATAAAAAACAATTTTTAAGTCAATTCTTACTTAGATCAACAAAGAAAAATTTTACTTTAGCTACTTTTTATTAATTAGTTACAATTAATATAAATATGTATATACATATGATAGAATCACGACATTAAGTGGTCATTAATTTTTATTAATTATCATTAAAGTATCGTATTGTCATCCAAAACAATCGTGTCTATAAAATTTCAGTTCAACTGAATGCTTTAAAACGTGAGGGAAAAAAAAACCTTTTCAAGATTTGACACCAGTCGCCAAAAATGATGCCAACGTGGCTGTATTTTTAATTCTTTAAATAATTAGTTTTAATCAATTAATTTTTATTAATTATAATTAAATTACTGTATTGTCATCCAAAATAATCATGTATATGAAATTTCAGCTCAATTGAGAGCTTTAAAATGTATTTTATTAACGATTGAAAATTCCACCAAGATTAAATAAATAAATAAATAGGGAGTGTGAACTAATAGTAGGAATTGAAAAAGAAAGAAAGAAAGAAAAACTGCAAGGAAAACAAGAAAAAAGAATGTCGAAAAATTCACTGTATTTTCAATATTAAGAAAATAATTTAATACTAAAATTAACGAATTTTAAGGACACTTTATTACTTAAATCATACAAGTAACATTAAACATACATTATTTTATAAGAACACGGGGACACGGAGCGAATCCACTGAGGGTAAAAGAGGATATCGAAGATGTTTCTAGCGAACTAGGCGATGGAGGTTCAAGGTTATAATTCTTGTATGAAACACCCAGAACTGTATTGCTCTCGGCGAGTTAGGGTCTAATAAAACCAGCTCAAGATTTATGACCACCATAAAATGTGTTAAAGAAAGAATAACTTGACATTTTTTCAGAAATACCTTAAAAAGAGGTAGAACAAAAATTAAATCACAAAAGAAAAAGTTCATTATATAAAAAATGCACTTCGCTATAGAGAGGTTATTTTACGAAGAAAATCATAAATGTTCCAGGAAAAAGTTCGCTGTATAGAAAAATTCGTAATATAGAGGTTTGTTATATAGAGGTTCTACTGTATTACCTAAATAAATTATCAAATAACTCTTGAATATCCGAAGTAAAATATTTTAACTTTTCAAAGAATTTGATGCAATTTATCACTTATATTTTCTTCTCTCTAGGTCAAAACCTAATCAACCTAATTAATACCTAAGGTTGAAACCTAATCAACCTAATTAATGCCTAAGGTTGAAACCTAATCAATAGATCGAGATTGAAGAATGTATGGTTTAACTCAATAGGCTTAATTTATGACGGTCACGTGATAAAGTCAAACACGTGTTCTCCATTGAATTCAAAATAGACATCAAACTAATGGGCTCAATTCATGTGACATCATAGTCACATGATAGTGAAAGCCACGTGATTCTAGCCAATCAATTCAAAAATTCATGCGACGTTATAGTCATACGATAATAACTATCTAGTGTTTCCACCTAATCAGTTCACGCTCGCCGGTGTTGCCAAGTTTTGCTCTTTGCAGAAACTTTTTCTTAAAAAGTACATATGTATACAAAACGCATTTTATTTAAAGGTATAAACATAAAATATGATTTTTTTTTTAATTTAAAAAAATCTTTATGTAGAAATTTTTTTCCCTAACATTTAAACATCTTCACCCAAATATGAAATTAGAAATTTTATCTGAGTTTTACAAATAGAGTAGTACAATTAGTTTAATGTTTGTTTTGAATTCAATAGAAAACACGTGTTTGTTTTTATCATGCGACCATGAATTGAGCCCATTGTACTTGTTCTATTTGTGAAACTTGGGTAAAATTTCAAATTTTATAATTGGGTAAAAATGTTCTGATGTTATAAGGAATAAATTTCTTCAAAATATTTTAGAATTTAAAAAAAAAAAAAATTATGCCATGCATGCACTTTTAAATGAAATGCATTTTGTCTACCATATGCATTATTGCTGTTGACAAATTTGTATTTTTTAAGAGAAAGTTTCTGAGACGATCAAAAGTTGGCAACAACGAAGCGCATGAACAGATTAGCTGGAAACACATGATTGCTTTTATCATGTGACTATGACGTTCTATGAGTTTTGAACTGATTGGTTATCCTTATCATCTGACTATAACGTCACATTAATTGAGCCATCAGGGGTTACTCAGGTTAAATTTCAAGCCAAATTTAAAAAGTAATATCAATTCAAAAGTTGAACAAATGTCATGAATTTTTTCTGGCTGAAATTAAGAGATGCATTTTCCTTGTCGAGGATTGTCCTAAGTTTAGAAAACAATGATCGTTGACATCGTGTATTAGCTTGTACAGAATGATATTTTGGAAAAGTTCAGATTTTAATTTTAATAGTAATTACGTTTGTAATTACAGTGAACTTCATTTAGTCTTATTTATTTCTTATTTGGAAAATCTGCAAAAACGATTTAACCAAATTAAACTCTTTAAAAAATGTCCAAAAGATTGTTTATTTAATACAAAAGTTTGCAGGAATACATTCTTTCTTCAAGAAAATAACATAAATGAATTTTAGCAAAAAACTTAACCTTATTGAATTTTTTATTTTTACTACTTAATTTTATTTCATGTGAATATTTGGTCTTATTTTTTATAAAATCTAAGCACACACACCTTATCTACGTTAATGAATTTAACTATATTTTTTTTTCACACAGAAGCATTTTGGGAAAGATTTCAGAAAATTCTTATTTTAAGTAAAAACAGTCATAGTCTTGAATTATTATCTAGAATTGAATATTATATTAACGTTACTATAGTAAAATTTGTTACGATAAAATGCTTGCTAATATTTTTTAATGTATCTACAATACGAGTTCAATCTTTCTTAATCATTAAATTTTTTTATAAGAACACTTAAAGTATATAAACAGAAAAAATGTATCATATTTTATACAAGAACAATAGATCCCAAACTAGGTTTTAATAATAAATTTTATATGTCTTCAACTAATACATTAAATAAATTACAAGATTTAATAAACATGAAAAATAATTTGTATTACAACTAATTTATCGAATAAAGAATATTCTAGGTTTACTTTATGAAGATAAATTGAATGCCTCAAAATATACCATTTTTTTTTTTTTTTTTTTTTATTTTAACAATTTTGTATTTTTCAAAGGGGAATAAACTTTGCGAAAAAAGAGATTCCATTATAGATGAAAGTTTCTGAATTAAAAATCCAAAATGCTAAAATTTGCGAGTAAACAAACGTATCTATCTATGCGAGGCAAATTTCTCACGAACCGCAGAACGTAGAAACGCATAAACTCGAGGAACTCATTATGACCTTTTAAATTCCAATATTGCTATAAGCTAAAAATATATTAATTAAAATCCCTGAAATTTCATTTATCGCGCAGAGTCACTGACAGACGGCAGCAGGAAGGATTTCCAACGTTTCTGTCGTTTTTAAAACTACTTACCGTATCAAAATCAGACAAAAAAAAAATAAATAAATAATAATTCCCTAATAGGGCAGGTAGTTTATTTTACCATAACATGGTATAAATGTTTGTACAAAATAACGGTATCTTGAACTTTTTGCGATTTTTTTCTAAAATGAGTAAATTTTGACGCGTTTTTACGAAAAGAATGTTTTAATCGCTCTGTATCTCTTTCTCATAGAAAACGCATGTTTTAAATTCGATCATAAACACATTTTTGAAAGTACATGCTGCTTAAATTACATATATGTGTTTTAGACCATTTAAGATACCAATTTAATTTCTCATATGGGGAAAAAGATCTATTGCATAATGACTTAGTTATTACTCTTTATAAATGTAAATGAAAGTTAAGTTTTATATCGTAGCAAAAATAATAATAATTCTGAAATAAATACGGAATATGTATTGTTAAGGGGGATACTCATCAAATTTATTGAAAGGCACTAGTTTTTATATAGAAGTAAGCTATTTTAATCAACATATACGCTTTTTATTGAAAAAATCGTTTAAACTGAACATATATCATCAAGTAAATGGCAGGGATGAGGGTTCAAATTCGAATTTGATAACTTTTAATTTTTCTTCTGTTAATTAAGATAAATTCTTTAATTTCTTAACTAAAATATTTTTATTCTCCAACGTAATAAAAATACTGCTTTTGAGCTAACAAACAGTAAATTGAAGCATTAGGTTACATTAAATTTTATATAATAATAATCTGTTGCCTAATATTTTGAGTAATATCTGATAATGTTGGTTAAACTATGAAAAAAAAATCTTTCTTGAATCAAAGTGAATCTGTGTTGTGATAATTTCAAAATAAGATGAATTTTATGCAAGAGTACTAAATTAGATTTGTAAGAAATACTTAGATACAAACTATGATTGTCATTTAACCGACAACAGCTTTTATCATAGAAACTTTTTAGATTCTAAAACTTCCAGAATTTTAACTGATATTTCAATTTCATTTGCGTTCATTACATAAAAACCTATAGGATTCCTTTTTCAAAAATTGTATTTGAATCTGATTCGATTGTAAAAGTTTAGTTACATATGGTTAATTGGAGATTTAAAAAAAAAATTACGTACATCTTTCTCTTACTATTGAACGAAAAACAAATATTTCGGTGTATGTATTTAGCAGCAAGTGTTCATGCCTTTTCAAACACCACCACACGTATTTTGATCCGCAACACGAGAATTCCCGATCTACTTCGCTGTCCAGAGCTAGAGAACTAAGCTTCCAGGTTTTTACTGCTCGGAAATTCCCAACGGATAAAAAATACGGCCTTCAGACTCCGCCGAGAATAGCCACTACTACGGCAGCAGCAGCAGCGAATAGAAGAAGAAAAAAATAAAAGAAGCGGAGGGAAAAAAATAGTCTATATATAAGTTTAGGCCAGTAGTAGACGAAAAAAAATAGAAGAAGCCAAAGAAGGAAAAAAATGGAGAAAGCAGACGATTTCTGTAGGTCAAGGCCAGGTCAGCAGAAAAAAAAGAGGTCAAGATGTAAGGTCAATAGCACGAAGAGAAAACGAAAGTAAGAAATGGAAGGAAGAAAGATAGGGACATGGTGTCGTGGGAAGAAGGGGGTCTGCTAGCCTTGTCCAGTGGGAACACGTGTCTGCTATTGATGGTCAGTCGGAAAAAGCCCTGTTGAGTGGATGTATTAGGAAAAGGGAATCTCGAGACAGTTTACGGGACGCGCAAAAACCTTTTTGTCAGAGGATAGTGAAGAGCAATATTCCTCTCAGGGTTCGCCAAATGGGACACGATGGCCAAGTTCAAATTTATTTTTTTAAAATTCAGTTTTACGTATATACACAGTGTTAAAACTTCTATGTACTAATAAAATACTTCAGGTAATTTAAGCTATCCTGTGTAATATAATTGGATAAAAACATAAATTGTAAAAAAACAAACAAAATGTAAGCTAATAGTGTAGCGTTATTTGATAAAAAATAAATGTTGGAGAAAATCTATTATTTGCTGCCATAAAAGATTACGACTATTCTTATTGTTGAGGAAGTATTGAAACGCAGAAAAGCAAATAAATTTATTTTCAGCTCCCATTTTATATTTTGTGAAATTTATTGCAGATTGCTAATTTTATTTAAAAGATTGATAAAATTATATTAAAAATTAATAAATGTATAATGCCTGAAACAGTGGCGTATACAGACCTCGTTTATGGGAAGGGAAGATTGATTGAATATTAACGTCGCACTGTTCAGCTACACGAGGGCTTTTGGCGACGGACCACGTAATTTTGAACCATGGTCAAGTGACGTGGATGACACCTGAGCTGTCACCCCCCTCTCCTAACTACCACACCACACCAACGGGAGGATGTTTCAGCTCTCGACAGATTTAACGTGCATCGCTGCCCTACACGGCGGGTCTTCAGTAATACTGGGCTCGAACTCGTGACAAGGCAAGTCACGATCCGATACCTATACCACTCGGCTACCGCGGCCACTTGGGAAGGGGAGAGTTACAGTCTAAAAAACATGCAGACGAAAGCATCAAGGTGCAATCTCTATGGCAAAAATTAAGAATCTGTTTATCTATGGTGTGTTGTACCCTCAAACTTCCATCCTTGTGTACACCACTGCCCAAAAAGAAATTCAGCAGTTTTTTAGGCTATCAACTTAACTTTAAGTATTTTGTATTTTTTTAATTTACTTTATTTCTTGTCAGGAAAATTAGCAAAACATATATAGTATATTACTTTCACATTTTAATATTATGTTAAACTATTGAAAAACAAACCATTTCTCTCTCTCTGTTCATAAAATTCGAATTATTAGTTCTTAATATAATTAAAAATTTAAAAGTTAAAAAGGAATGATTTTTAAATATGGAATAAATATATTGAAAATTCATTCGAAACTATTTTGATTTTAGGCAAAAAAAAGATTTTTGAAAGAATCTTTCTACGAAACGTTAGGTTTTGTAGCTTTTAACTCAAATTAGATAAGGGCTTCTTTTTTCTATTTTTTTATTTTGGTTTTATCCCTTGGATGAAAAATAAAAGACTTTAATCCTTTTCTGATCAAATTAATGATGCTTTCTTCATAAATTCAAAAAATACCTTTATTAAACAAATATTGCGGTAATCACGAAAGTTGAAAAAACAAATATTGAAAATTCCTCACTGCCAGATAATTTTAAGATCATTTAATTTAAGAATACTGATCATCTTTTTCTGATTTTTAAATATAAATTCTATATTTTACTCCCTAGCTGAAATAATTCAACCACGCTTTAAATAATTAATATCTGAACAAACTATTTTTGATTTTTTTACAATGATTTTTTTAAATGATTTTTTTTCTTATTTTGATCAGATATGTTGATTTTCTTGTTATTTTATTTAATATGAAGCAAAGGATTTTTCATTTTTCTTTTCTCATGCATTGTAAAAAATACATTTAAAATTTTACAGCATTTAACATATTACATCCATTTAAAATTTTACAGCATTTAATTCCAGCTATCCATGAATTTTTTTAAAAAGAGAAATCATAAAAATAAGTTGAGATTTGCGAAAACGTTTTTGAAAACTACGCTCTACTACTTTAAACTATTACTTTAACTTGTTGCTCTACTTAACTATTTTAAATTTGCATATTTAGTAATGTTATAGTTCAAGCCATTTTCTAAAATTTATTTTAAAAATCTTCCAGTAAACAAAATTTCTGTTTAACTATTTTATGGACATACTTTATTTTGGAAACATTTTACATTTTGAGAAGTTCAATAAAAATGTTTTTGAAGGCTAATACACTGATGGTTAATTTGAGAACAAAATTTTAATTAAAATATATTAAAAGCGAATAAGTTCGCGAACACCTAGCTTAGAGACTCATACCACTTTCTCCACGAAAACATAGATATATATTATATATTTAGAGAATTGACTTTTATTACCAACTATTTTATTAAACATGGAAGTCATCCAGCTCTACGAGTTATTTCAAGCGATGAAAAACTGATCAGATAAGCTTCTGACTCTGCTAATCTAAGCATTACTACGAAATCTCGTTCATATTTTAGAGGAATACACATATTTTAAATTTGTTCATCCGTTCAAATTAAATTTACAAGAAGCACGCTTTCATGGTTTTACGTTGATCTATTCCAATTTTTTCCTGGTTGTTATGAAACTATTTTACATCTTTTATTAAACTCTCTGGGAAATTTTGTAGAATATTTCATGAAAAATATGGAACAGCTTGATTTTTTAGTTATTAATTAAAAGAGCAATGCATTACACAAACCTTGTTGCATTTTTATAATGAATTTCTCTTATTGATTTTTGAAATTTATCCAAAGTTAATTTTTATATACTTTTTTTGAGGGGTGAGGCTAAGTAGATCTTAATGTTTTATAATATAATGGGAAAAATTATATAGAATACATTTATGTTACATACTATGTTGTTTTTATTAGGAATAGAGATTATACAGATAAATAAATGACAAACAATACCGATACTTCTAAAATCATTTGGTAGTACTGAAGCTTAAGGGGTTATTTTTTTTAATTATTTGAATTCTAACATTGATATCGTATCATTCAAAACCAATCAATGTGATATTTTTAAAACGAGAATTTTATATTTTAGACTTAAGAAGGAGAAATAAGATTTTATTATTTAATAAGTAGGATAATATTATAAATTTTGGTTGAAAAAGGAACATTTTTAATATTAATGTGTAATTTAATGAATGTAATTTTTTAAAAAAGCTGATTCGCTTAACTTAAGATATTTTTTAAGAGCATAACGCAAGATAAATATCCATGCTAACAAAAATAGCTTATTAGTCATGAAAATACATTTTCCTACTTTGAACATTATTCACTTCAATATTTAAGTTTATTAACATATTTTCAAGGCATATAAAATATTACTTCTGAGTTCTTTTCCCCGATATATTTTCTTCTTTACATTTTTTAAAAAATAATTCATATTAAAATTTTAATTTATGCAAAGTTTTGAAAATGTGTAAGAATTTTGCTAGAATTACCGAATTATTTCTTTTTTTATCTAACTGAATTTAATAGTTCTTTAACATCAAGTTTAGTAGTGTGTGTGTGTGTGTGTGTGAGAGAGAGAGAGAGAGAGACAAAAAAAATTCAATACTAAAAACATACTAGCCAGTTTTATTCAGAAATTTTAAAATAAGTAAAGAGTAATGATATTATGCATATATATATATATACACAAATATTAAACATATTATATATATAATAATTCTTTTAGTTATTGCCGTGTATTCTTAGGTGAAGTAAGATAAAGGACACAGAGGCATACATATGAAGAAATAAATTTCGCGTGTGTTTTTCATTTAACATTCTGAATTTGTATTCAGTCAACATTTGGAGCAACAATAATTTAATTTTTTATAACAACTTCTTCAATAAAATGAGTATAATTTATCCAGTACTATCTTTCAATAATTAATTTCAATTTTTCAGCTATTATTTTAAATATCTTTAATCACACCAACTATACAAGAAAAAAGAAAGAAAGAATAAAAATCGTCAAAAAAAAATTCTTAATATATATCTGCACACAATTATGATAATAATGCATCTTCCGTTGGTTTTCATAAAAACCGGTAGGTATGCATTTATTGTTAAACACAAAATAGGAATGTTCAACAGATAGAATGTGTTTTATTATAAAAAATAAAAATGCATGTATCGAAACTTAAGTGATTTAAAATTTTGCATCTATAAATTTACTAGCTCATTTGCTATGAATTTGTATTGTAAATAAGGTTAATTAATCTAGTAGGCATATCATAAAAACGAATTAGCTCAGGAATTTGCATTTAGTGTAATGTGTAAAAGATATCATTGTACACTAAGCAGATTATATTCCTAGATAAACGCATTCAAAATTAAAAGGTCGTACTTTCCGGCAAAGATTTCACCGTGTACTTTATTTATTCCCCTCTCAAAGAAACCTCCATTAAATTTTAAAAATCTCGGATACTTCTTAAGGTACAATCTTGGAAACTTCTCTACCCTTAATGTGATACCCAAGTTAAGAGTACCGCCATTTTCAACGGAATGTCCGGACTCTTTATTCGGCGGAGCAATACACAGTTACGAAGGCGATCTCCGGTAAGTAAATTCCAGTTCTTTAGAGTCCCCAAGGCTTCTAGTTCGTTACCTTTTTTTTTTTCCTTCTCTTCCCTTTTAAAAGCACTATTTATTTGTTTGTTTATTTTATTTGTGTTTTTTTTCTTCCACTACTAACGGAAACGCAATTTCTCGGATTGAAAAGTTTAAAATTTGTCTTCCCTCTACTTCGCAATCAAGATGGTGGGATGCATTCGTCAAAGAAAGTGGATTCTGTATTTTTTTTTAACTCCCTGCAGTTGTTATTTTGAAAGTCTCTTATGATCGCACGTGTGCACCATATAGAATGTGATGTGGACGCTAAAAACTAAAACAATATTAGTAAAAGGCGCTTTTGATAGAGAGGAACTCCTGAAGGCTGGTAATTCCGTCGAATAGCTTTACTTTTTTCCCCCTCACTCTGGCTGCTGCTTTAGTTTTTTATTCTTGATCTACGAGAGAGGAAAAAAAGGCGTCTCAGTGCTTATTTCGCGAAATTCAATTGGATTCGGAGTCACATTTAATTTTATAGCTCTGCTAGAATTTTAAATTGACTTTTCTCTTAAATTTGGACGAACTCATCACTGGTGAAATTATTTTTCTGCATCAGAGTTTGTCATGAAGGATCTAAAAAGAGAAACATTCGTTTGACATTTTCGGGATCGATGTGATTGGATTGGGGTAAGTTTGGAAAAAGGTGATCGGAATAGACAACTTCGCTGTCGATTTTTTTAAGGTTGGAATTAAAAGCATTTTCAGTGTTATTTGTTTCTCAGAAACTTCAGTTATATATCTAACAATTTATTTGTGAGTCATAAGAAAAGGGAAATGTACACAGAACTGAAATACAAGATGGAGTATGCGAGACAGAATTGCACGCATATTTTTATACACATATTAATCATACCCTCCCTTGTTGTATGAGTATCAAAGAACAAGAGAGTAACTGATATTTTAAAAGATTGGTTTAGATATCGGTATATTAGTTTCACGTGATAATTTTAAAGAAGTAATATAAAAAGAATTTTTAAAAGTCAATTTCTACTTTATATCCTGCTAAATATCTTACATAAGGGAATTTTTTTCATCCCATATAAAATTGATTAATTAAATTGAGTTAATGAACTAATACTTGAAAAAACTGTATTAACATCAAGTGTCATCCACTACAAGTTTAAAAAATGTATTTGAACTTAAGTGGATGAATAAAAAGTATTTTATTTATGATTGAAAATTTGAATAAGATATATATATATATATATATATGTCTTATTCAAATTTATATATAAATTCGTTTATATATATTCAGATATTTTAGCTTGGTGGATAATTGCTTTTCATTAATTTCAAGTCTCTTGATTCTCTTCGAAAAAGATCTGTAAGTAGGGAAATTTCATTAATTTTTTTTTGAAATATATATATATATATACGTAATTGTTTTGGGATTTTTCTGCTTTAAGAATTTGGGGAGAATTTGTTTCAGAATAGTAGTCAGTGATTTTATCATACTTTCTGCGAGTTTTTATATACTTTGAATTTTTGTTTATTTTATTTTGTTTTTCCTACCGAGTTGCAAAGGGGGAAAGTTGGCGCCTTCAAACTAGTTTAACCCCTCTTATTCGGTTCTAAGTCCAAAATTGCTTTCTGACTCACTAGGTTTTTTTTATAGTTCCTTTTTTTTGTATTTTTCTATAAATTCGATCTTCATGTTTTGCTTTTATATTTTTATTACGTTATTTCTTGTTATGTTCATTATCTATTTTATTTCTGGTTTTTGATATATTATACAAATTTCTTTCATATATATATATAGGGAGAATGTGAACTAATAGTAGGAATTGAAAAATCACATAAAACCTTGAAATGGGTGGTTTTTAACGAATTTATGACTTTTAGCAATATTTACAGAAATTTTGGATGTGTTAAACAAACCATACATTGTATCTGAGTAATTTTAAGAATCCTCCATCAAATTTTGCTGCATGACATGAGTATTCTTTTCTTTTCTCCAATCATGGTGAAAAGTTATTTTTTAACACGAAAAGAGTCATTTTTTTCTGTCTTTTTTTTTTTTACATAACGTACGATTGTGGTGATTCTTTTTTTTTATATCCCTTAAGAACTTTTTATACTACCATAGAGCGCTAATTTTAGGCGGTTAATTCTTTTTAAACGCACATCCCAGGGAATAATTTTGTAATTATTTTACAATGTCTATTTTCTATTTTATGACGCATTAATTTATCAAGATGTTCATATCAATCGTAAATATTATTGCAGAACAGAACGCCGCATTTAGAATCTTTCAAGTATTTCATAAACCTTTCAGTTTTAATTATTTTAATGCAGCTCTTTTTTTTTCTTCATACTACTGTTCACTAATAACATAAGTAGAGTAGATCTGAAAAGGAAGATTTTATAAGCTTTCAATAATTTTGATCTACATCCTTTTTGAGTAACACAAATTCCTGAATTTTTTTTTTTTTTTTT
>BMAV01019967.1:283567-305177 GCA_019973955.1 Trichonephila inaurata madagascariensis
TAATTTTAGGCGGTTAATTCTTTTTAAACGCACATCCCAGGGAATAATTTTGTAATTATTTTACAATGTCTATTTTCTATTTTATGACGAATTAATTTACCAAGATATTCATATCAATCGTAAATATTATTGCAGAACAGAACGCCGCATTTAGAATCTTTCAAGTATTTCATAAACCTTTCAGTCTTAATTATTTTAATGCAGCTCTTTTTTTTCTTCATACTACTGTTCACTAATAACATAAGTAGAGTAGATCTGAAAAGGAAGATTTTATAAGCTTTCAATAATTTTGATCTGCATCCTTTTTGAGTAACACAAATTCCTGAATTTTTTTTTTTTTTTTTTTTTTTTGTTATATTAAATTTTTTTCAATAAAGTTTCAAAATAAGCAAATTTTATGGGATTATTATATACTGGGTAAAAAGCAGTAGCTAACAAACGAGAATTTTATTTATTAAAATTATTTTAATTAATATACTTCAAATAATTGACAAGTCCCGAAAAGTAAAACATTCGGTGTTATTATTGTGATATACTATATGATTAATTTCTCTTTGGGTGAAAATACTTTTTAAAAAATGATTTTCTTTTATTTACAAAAACACGCAATTTCGCTTAACTTATTTTCAAAAATGTCTTACTCCATTCGGCTCATATCAGTAGCGCACACAGGAATTTTTCAAGGGGGGGGGGGGGTCCCGGGGTCAAAAGTTCACCATTCTTATAACATGCTCCTTTCTATTTTGTCGATTTTCGGGAACAAAACACAGTAAAAAACTAATTATTGAATAAATAATTAGCATTAATTAATAAAATTAATCAATAATAACAAATACTTAATTAAATTTTACGTACTATATACTTAGAATTAGTCAATCGGAAAAAAAATCAAGGGTTTTTGGGGGGGTCTGGACTACCAGGACCCCCCTTATGTGCGCCACTGGCTTATATATATATATATATATATATATATATATATATACAGTGCCTTACAATTTTAACTTCTAAGAATAATATATAGGGTATTTTGTTTCTTCACACAAAATTTATTATTAATTTTTCCCCTTAATTTTTAAAGATGGTTGTTGTGTCCACGTCACTTAACCATGGTTCAAAATGACGTGGTCCGTCGCCAAAAGCCCTCGTGTAGCTGAACAGTGCGATGTTAATATTCACTCACTCACTTAAAGATGGTTGTTTTTTAGTTAACACACACTTAAATACAATCATTAGTGTTAATTTCTAACTTATATTTAAATTTAACGTTTTTGGAAAACACTGTATTTTGTCTTCTTTCTCATTTGCGTGAATCAAAAAGATCTGAACTCTCGCATCCCTTAGACTTGGTCGTAGATTACTGTGACAGATGAATATTTTCATCCACATCATCCCCGCTAATTACTTGTTCCCCTACATATCACTTTTTCAACGACATTTTGGAAAACCACCGGTGTTTCCCCTCGCGCAACGATCGCATTTTAAAATAACATAGCTATTTTACTTGTCACGAAGTGATATCGTAGAGTGGTTCATTTTATTGCTTCTTTTCCTATGCTCCAGGCACTTTGCTTTTTCTTCTCTTCTCATCGCCTTCTTTTTATATATTTTTATATAAGACTTTTTTTTTGTTCAGAGCTGTACGAGGATCGCAATTTCTCGCCGATGACTGGCGGTTGAAACAAACAATGAAGGAGATAACTAGATGTAATTCTGAAAGCAATTTTCCTGAATCGCCCTTGTCTTCAATTTCTGGGAGGTTGATGTGTTGCGTTAAGTCAACACGGGATGAGGGGCTGTCCACGGACTGCGAAGCTCAGTCCACATGATTGGGAAATTTCTTAGTTATTTCAGAAAGTGATTGAAAATTTTGTCCCTTTAAAAATTTATTAATTTTACTGGATAGTTTACGAAACCTTTATGCATGTTTTGTTATTAGTATTGTTATTCCTTACTTCTTTTGGAATATTATTTAATCTGTGAAAATGACTTTGGAATATTCAGCTGTAGTATTATTATGCATTATAAGAATAACTCCTTACATCAGTGACGTACAAAGTGTGGGGTATGTGGGTTCAAACCCTTCCCAAACCCCAAGAGTTTATTAATATTTTAATATAAAGATTACTCTACAGATTACTATCATCTATGTGTTTTTGAAAATGTAATATCCCCTCCCCCCAAATGCATGCCACTACCTTTACATGTTAAAACTTTTTGCAAAAAAAACTTCATTTTTATATTTCCTTATAAAATAGGTACTATGCATTTTTATATATTGTTTATAATGGATAGTGTACAGCAATACTTTATATGCGAAAAGGTATCATAATTCGTGTACTGAATATATCGTTATTTTTTTAGAGATACTTTTTATTTAATATTTTTAATGCACATGAAGTGTGTAAGCTTCCATAATTCTTAATCATTGTGCACAATTACTTAATAGCCTTTTTCTCGAATACACGACATATGAAATTAATAATTAAGAACAGTTTTGACGTGTAAGCTGATTGGATAGTGTAAGAAAAAGGAACTTTTAATTTAGTTGCATATTTTCTAAAGATTACTTGGATCTAGTGAGTGAGTGAAATTTTTTAAATCACAACATTTCAATATTTTCTGTTTTTCGTTTTAATTTACTACAGCAAATATTTTTTTATACAATATTTTAAAGGTCTCGGTGGAAAAAAACTCAGTATTATAGTTTTCCAATTCGTTTACTTACAATTTTCCACTCACACTTAAGAGATTAAGTTATAAATATTAGTAAGTACAAAATAGAAATAATATCTCGTTTCTTTGTCAATAAGACTTTTTGTATTGAACTCTAAATTCTTAAATTTGTTTATATTTTATCCAGTGGCATAAACAAGAGTTAGATTTGGGGGTTCAAAGCCCTCCACTGGATGAACAGAATTTTAAATTTTTAGCATACAAATTATGTCTCGATGCTTTCGTCTACGCCTATCTGTCTATATTTTTTTTAAAATACATAAAATAGTCTTCGTCTATACATATAAAAAGATCTCTCGTCTATATTTTTTAAAGAAAATATAACCCCTTCCAGGGAAAAAAAATTGTGTAGGCAATTAATTTTATAACATAATTAGATTGTAACATTGAACACAGCTCAAATGAATGCATTTCTTAATTATTATTTCAAAATGGTTCAAACTCTGTCTAAAGATGTAATAAAGGACAAAACCAAGGTATTTAAGGGTAAAAAGGGTATTTATTAAGGGTATTTAAGGGTAATTATGCACTTTTTCAAATGCATATTTGTGCAGAATATAAAAGTCAATGTACTATTTTTTTTTAATTTATTATTTTTTAAAAACGTCTTCCGGATTACTATGCTAATAAAACTATTGTAAAGTAGTCACGTATTAAACTCATTTAAAGTTGTCAGCGTATTTGAAATATTTCTCTTTCGATTATTCTATATTCCGTTTTATGTATTTCATCGCATTGTAAGGTTCAAGCCATTTGAAAATCTATTGATCTCACAGCTTAAAATGTAAATGAAATAAGTGAACTGATGGATCCTCGGTTGTAAAACTTTGATATCTAAGCTGATGCGTAGTAATTTTAAAATAAAGCGAGTATACTTAAAAAAATAGAATTTTGATTCCACCTAGGTGATAATAAATCAGTACTTTATAAGGTGTTAAAACTCCATCGAAACGGAACTAAGGCGACAAACATTAGCAATTTAACAGGTTCAAGATGCTAAATTTTAACCTTTTATACATCGAGGTTAAAAGTCAAAAGACTTTCTATAGTTATAATTAAAGAAAAGATTTATTTTGCAGCTTTGAGCAATAAGAAAAGTGATAAAATCATGTCTCCATAAAATATTAACTGTTCTTTTCTCATGTAAAAAGGGGGTATTGACTTTTGTAGTCCTTGTAATAAATATTAATGTAAAAGGTCAGTAAATATTAACCTGCCATAACACTTGATTTTTTTTTTTATCTTTTAGCCTGTTAGAATTTGATTTTGTATAAAAAAAACCCATATTTGTAAGAATCTTTCTCAGGATAGTTTCTGCAAAACTAATTTCATGTTACTTTATTTCAAAAAATGAGAAGAATTTCGACACTTAATTTAAGTTAGAATGTACGAGTAGTTATTTGTATTTTTTCTTTGGAAGAAAAGTTATGACAAAATTTTCATCTTATAATTTTTAATTATCACTTGTGATTTCCGACTTCTGTAACTTTAAATCTCTAAAACAATTGTATTCAAAAATTTCATAAATTGAAAGCAATTGTATAATAGTTTCACTCCAAAAACAATTTAACCTCATCTATTGATCGACAATGTTTGAAAAAATTAACTTTTTAACAATGAAGGGTCTGAGCAGAATAAAATATATTTAATTGCCATTTCTTTCATTATCGATTTTCAAATTAACACTTTAATTTACTAAAAGCATAAGGATTATGAAGCGCGCTAATTACTAATGAATTGTGAGCAAAGTTTAATTTAAACGCTTGTTTAAAAGAAAATGACATTGCGATTGACTTAAGAATAATTTGATGAATTAATAAAGAATATCGTATATTGTTTTTTGTGCATTAAATAATAAGGAAAATATTTAAATTTATCTGAATTGTTTTTGTTTTTTTATTAGAAATTTTTTTTAAAACATTTTGTAAATAAATTATTTATGCTTAAAAAATTATTCACTTTAAAAGAACTTTTGGATAAATTATTCAATATCGATAAATTCATGAATTAGTGATATTCAATTTATCTTCTGTTTTGATCATTCAGTTACTCATTTGATTTTATATTCATTTCATTCAATTTTACATATTGTTGATGTAAAATATAAATATTACGCCAATTTTTGAAAAATTATTTTCTATACAGAATTTTTAGTTTGACTGGGATTAAGAAGTGAATTCATTTAGAAGCGTACACAAACTTCTTTTAAGAGGGTTGGTATATTTTAAAAAGGCGAGATTTTTATGCAAAGAAATTAAAAATTTGTTTTTTTATGGGGGAGATTAAACTCTCCATCCACCCTCCCCCCCCCATACTAAATTCCACTACTACACCACTAAATTCCTTAAACACAATATGAAATTATTTCTGTGATAATACATTCAAAAATGACTTGTGAAGTGGAAATTTTTTAAAAAGAAATCAGGACGCTTAAACTGCGACAAAGATACAGAAATAACAATTTAGCCTAATAATAAAGTCTTAATTTCGATAGAGCTGGATCAATGAATATTATTAAGCTCAGAATTTTCACTGAATCCTTTTTAAGAAGTCTGCTTGAGTTAAGGCTAAATTATATTTATCTTTGTATGTTTTGAATTAATTAAAATAACTTGCAGTTTGAATTTTTCTTTTATGAAGTCCGTTTTCCTATAATTAAAGTTTTGAACATTAATAACAGATAGGTATACATAAAAGTTTCATCCTCATTCTCAAATTCATATCTTTAGTTCCCGGAGAAATCATTTCTTCACGACATAAATAATTACTAATGACAAGTGAATGTGAGATACAAAATTAAATATTGCCAGGTTACAGATACTGTATTCCTCAGTCTTCCTTACTAATAATATTTAAATTTACAACGATTTATTTCCATTATCACATTTACCAACATTAATAAATTTGAATTATTTCATTTTTCGGGCTGGAGTTAAAATATTAAAAATTAAAAATACATCTCAAAAAGCATAATATTTTTTAGAAAACGTGCTACGATAGCTAAACAAATATTTCATATTCATTGACATAGTCCTCTACGTTTCTTTGATTTCCAAAAAGGTTAACGGAATTTAAAAATCACCTTCATTTCAAAATATATAAAAATTTGGAATAAAAAATTTGCTATTATTAACTATTTCACTAAAAATAACATTTATGAGGATTATATTTGTAAAACCTTAACAAGGTTATTTTGGAAAAACAAACCTCATACTTATATAAAAGACCATAATCCAGAATAATAAAAAAACAGTGAATTGACAATTTTAATACTGAGTAACTTGAAATGAACAAGAAATATTTAAAACTATAGAATCTAATTATCAGGTTTTTTACCTCAACAAAAAAAGTTCCACACATGTATTCATGGTAAGAAAGTTTTAATAATAATAATAATAATAATAATAATAATACTTTAGAAAAGAGGTTGAAAACGTAACAATAGTTTCTAATTGATTACTTGAATTTTACTTAAAATTTTTTACAATGACTTGAAATTATACATTTTGTTGTATCATTTTTTTATTATACTATGAAAACAGATACCAAAATTAGACTTTGATTTAAGTAGGAAATTAAAATACGTAAAATACGCCTTTGACTTATATATATCCAATAAACGATAACCTATAACAACAAATAACTTTTGAAAATGTAAGCATATTTCAGTAAAAATAATATAACTTTATTATTACATTAAGTTATCTCCGTGTATTGTTAAAGAATATGACTTTTACTTAAAAAAAATATTTTTTAAAATAAAACTTCAACATTAATATTAATTTTTAATTCTGCTATCCGATAGAAAACAGTATATTTCAGTATATTGATGTATTAATTTCTTCCTAAAATCATCCTTTTTTTTTCCTCGTAAAATTGTATGTATATTTCATATACCCTTAACGTCAATGCTAATTCATTTAAAATATTATTTAAAAAAAATGCTTTATGAATTATTTCAAATTCTTAAAATTGCAGTATTATAATAGTAATAATTATATGTTACATCATCATAAACATATATGAAGGCAGGAATATATTTCTGCCTTAAAATGTGTGCTGAGTTTGATACAGATTGCCTAACACTAGAGGAAAGAGCCTTTAATGAGATTAAATATTGTATATTTCTGTATAGGGGCATCATTTCAATGATACGGCGCCCCCAAGCTTCAAGGGCCCCAAAACGTGTAAGAAAACATTGTAAAATATTGAGGGACCATCAAAATGGGCATCCAAAGAATTTTGATATAGGGCCCACTCAGGACTAGCTACGTCAGTGTTTCTGTATCAAACTTCCTTACTATCATTTTTCGAATAGGAAATAATGTATAAATGAGATCTTAGTTCTTGGTGAACTATTTATAAACGAGAATTTTATTTCTCTACAAGTTCAAATGAGAACACGAAAAGATGAATATTTCAATTCCTTGCAGGTAATCCTCAGCATCGCGTGAAAGGTAATGTGACGCCATCCTAAAACGAACTGCAACCACTTTTCTAACCGATCCCCGATGTAACCTTTTAAGAAAAGCCGTGCTTCTTCCACTTAGTAGTGGTCGGCGTACGTGTTGGTTATAGCAATGACACCACGTAGCTATCCCTCTCCCACCGCACAGCGCGTTAACAGGAGGTTGCGTCAATTCTTAGCACCCCCTCTCCCCGCACACCCCTCATAATTTTAGCGCCTTTCTTTCTCCCCCCTTCATTCGAAACGATTTTGAGTGCTCCCCTTTTAAGTATTTTGATGGCATGCTCTTTCTCTGAGACATAACATCCCAGCCTGAAAAGGTTTGCCAAATGGCTTTCCAAGGCTTTTTTTTTATTATTATTTATTTATTTTATTTTGTTTTAAATCCAGGATTTTTTTTTTCAATGACAAAGTCATGATTTCTCGTGAATTGTCTTTTTTTTAATGGTATTATTTTTCTGTTTTTAACAGCCGGCTCTTTGAAGTCGTCTTTTTTTCCCCCCTTTCTTTTTTCGGAACAGTCTCGAAACATATTCATTAAAGTGAGCCGATGTAAAATTAATAACTTCGAAATTAGACATTATATTAATTTATGAGAACCTTGCATATTCGAGTCATTGTAATAATTTGTAATAATCATATGATCACTTTGCTTTAATTTTTTTTAAAAAAAAATTCTGTAAAATTTATACAACTTTTAAATTTTAAATAACTGCAAGTGTTCACTTTTTTTTATTTATAGAGTGTGTGTGTTTTAGGACTAAATAAATATCAATTAACTCACGAGAAATGCTTCAATAAATATTTCTTGAAGCAGGGAAGGGGAGAATTATAAGCGCTTCTATTTTAAATAACTTTGTTGAATTAATCGCTTAAATTTTATGTGTATGATTTGTTATGAAAGTTATATTAACTTTCTCGTAAGAAATAAAAAAAACTCATTAAAACAAATCAAGATATTTTGCGAATTAATTTATGCTATTATGTATTGTAATACATTGCAAATTTAAATTTTAAAGATAATTTATCAAACATTAACAAATAACTGCTCTAAATATTTTGAACGTTTTTTTAATAAACTATTTTCCTATTATATTGTCGTTTTCGCTTCATAATAATAGTTATTCCCATCTTTTAAAATTCCATCAACTTAATATAATTATTTAGCTATTTGTTATAATTTTTTATCTAATTTAACTCAATATTATTTAATTTTTATGCAATTTATGCAGAAAAATCATTTTTGAGAATATATATATTTTTACTTTAAGAAAAAAAAATGTAAGGTAATTCTATAAAAAGGATTTGCTTTACTATGATTTAAAAACCTGTATTCTAACACATTTACATTAAGCTCTTTCAAAAATCTGCAAACTTAAAAATATGTTTTTATATGAATTTAAATATGAGCTATACAAGTGAAAGGAATTTAGTTTGAAACAGAAATGTTGGTAATTGCTATAAATACATGTACTAAATAAATAACTCTAAATTTAAAAGAAAGTAGTGCTAATTATTTTGCCTGTCTCGGATAAATGTACTTTTATAGCATCTTTGCTCTAAGTTTGTAGATTAAGTGCTAAGTTTGTATTTTTTATTATTTTCATAATGTTTTGAAGTACATTATTTTACATTTTAAATCATAAGACGCTTAGAAACTGCAAATTATTAATATTTTTTATTAAGGAAAAATGTTTCATTATTTGCAATTTAAATTGACACTATAAATATAAATTTCTAAAACCCATTTCAAGTTCATCCATAATATTATTTAAACAAAGCCATTAAATATAATTAGTAACAAAATATGCATATTCGAAGCAGATCATTTTATCTTTAACTTCCACAAGTGTTTGAGGGAGGAAACTATTTTAATTTTTACTAAGTCATCTAGGAAATCCCAAATCGAAGAGTTTTTTAAAAATTATTTCTCATAAAATATGTAATAAATGTCTTTAAGCAATGTCTTATAAATAAACAATTCTTTATTTCAAAAATATATGATGATTGAACACTATTGGATAAAAAATATCCAATTTGATTTAGTATCACAAATGGCGTGCTATTTATTTCAATGACGGTGAATTTCCCATTTTTCAAACTTTTGAAAAACTGACACCTACACAAGTTACTCGAGGATATGCATTATAATACCTATACAGTAGCGCGCACAGGAATTTTTCAAGGGGGGAGGGGGTCCGGGGTTGAAAGTTCACCATTCTTGTATCATGCTATTTTTGATTTTGTCGATTTTCAGGAATAAAACATAGTAAAAAACTAATTATTGAATAAATAATTAGCATTAATTAATAAAATTAATCATTAATAACAAATATTTAATTAAATTTTGCGTATTATATACTTAGAATTATAAGCAATCGAAAAAAAATCAAGGGCTTTCGGGGGGGTCCGGACCCCTAGGACCCCCTTGTGTGCGCTTCTGTACCTATACGACAAAAAAATACCTTTCAAAAAGAATTATTCTACTCGTTTTGTCTCCGAAATCGATAAAATAACTTTTTAAAAAAAACATCAAAAAAGTATAATTCAAATTTTAAATGAAATTTCCAATCTCCAATATGCATCTATCTCTCGCAGTCTCTCTTTCAGAATTTCACAACAAAAATAATCCCCAATAAAAATGCAAAACTCAATTTTGACTGGTAACTCTGACATTACAATCCAATTCTAAAATACCGAAATAAAATTGGACTATTTCTTCCGTAAAAGATAAAAATCCAATTCCGAATTGTTACATACTAAAAGAAAGGCAAAACATCCTTCCTCCTTGTCTAATCTTAATATATATTTTACATAAATAACACAAAAAGAGACGAGAGAGAGAGAGAGTAATACTGTCTTATCTTTCCCGGGAATCGAGAAAAAAAAGGGGGCAAGTATTGCAGAGAATAATGGAGAAAATCTTCCACGGCGTAGCATTCCGAATTAATTTCATTCTTCTTCGGGATAGATCTGGGTACATGCACGTCTTGCGAGGATATATCGACTGTCTCCATATTCAACTTCAGGGCGTAGGTGCAATAAAACCAAATAAGAAAAGATAGAAAAAAAAATAAAATAATAAAAGTTAAAAGAAATGCCTATAAAGAAATGTTAGAGAAAAAAAAAGAGGGGCAAGTACAAAGATATTAAAAATCATGTCGCGTCGCTGGAGTGGAGTTGTCTTTCTCCTGCTTGACGGAGGAGTGTTTCTTAAGAACTAGGGGTCCCAAGGCGGGTTCTAACCAATATTCAGGAAAACTGGAGAAAAAGATAGAAGGGTGGAGGAAAAACAGGAAGAAAAAAAAGGAGTACACGTCAACGCCACGTGTAGATCATATTTCCGCTATGGAAGCTTAGTTTATTACATAGAAGGGCTGTCTTTTCGACTTGGCAGCTGAGATTTCAAATCAAATCAGCATTACTCGGGCCAGGCCTTCTATTCCTGCCCCCTCCTTTGGCACTATCGTCTGGTTGTGCATTTGATTTTATTCAACATCGATAAAAAAAAGAAGAGAGTAGGTGGATTTCTTTTTCTTTTATGTGTGTTACTCCGGGATATCTTCCTATAGAACTATCGAATCCTCCTTGTGTGAGAATTTATTCCGGAACCTGTATGTAATCCTCTCTCCCTCCCTCCCACCCCCAAATTTATTTTCTCTCTTCGATTGTAACACATCTTCCCCGAGTTCAATTTAATCCCAGGTGGTCAAATTGACAATTTTTAAAGTTAGGATGCAGATGCTCGCTTGCATATTGGAATCGTCATCCACCCCCAGCACAGCGTTCTTAAAGAAACTGAGAACTTCACTCCGGGTTTTTTTTCCTTCTTCCTTGTAAAATCCAATTTCAGTGATGCGAGTATTATTAAAGACTTCGTGCAACAGATTTCGTATAGGAAAAAGGTTTAATATATTCTTAGAATTGTATCCAAAAAATGTTTTTGAAAGCTATAGAAATGTGTGTGATAACTTTTTTTTTTCTCTTCAAATTCAACGATAATTTTTAGGAGATTATCTGTTTTATATAACTTTTAAAGTACTTTAAATAAGTACATGGATAAAATAATCTTTTACTCAATCTATCTTATTTTAAAATAGTTATTCCTCTTTCACTCTTAACAAAATAGCTTACATAGCAAGCTTCAGTCATTAATTTTCATCTTAGTACTTTGTATATTTCATTTTTGGTTCTCTGAAGTAAATATTTGACTTTCATTTTGAATATAAGCATTGTTTCTAAACTTTAGCTTGCAGCTAATTTCATAACAATTTTAGCTTCTTAATTTATAATCTTTATTTTTAAGTAAAACTTTCTTATAATATGAGTCTTTTAACAGAGATATAAATAATAAACCGATTATAAATACCAGTTTTACTGAACTGATTAAATTAAGAGTTTTTTCTTTTAAGCATGTAGCTTTTTATTTTTTGAGCTAGAAAAAAAAAGTTTAAAATATTCTCTTAAATTTTAATATCAATTAAAATTTCCAGCCAGTGCCACTGATGGCACTCGACACAATATTTTTGGCACGCCAGTGATCAGAATAATTTGCATTTTGTTTCAAAATTCACTATGAAGTATTACAAACAAACACGAGTGATCGGTCACGGGGCGGCGGAGAGCACATTCCTTTGTTACTGTCTTTCCTTAGTTACGTCGTAGACTACAATTGCTTCTGATGTAAATTTTGTCTTCGCATAACATAATCAACCTCATTGTCACAACTGTATTTTAAAGTTTATCTGTGTTATATTTATGATTTTTAACTGTTATTTAACATGGCTAGTTCAGCAAAAGAACAAAAAAGGCAAGATAATAAGTATAAAAAAGAATTTCAAATTGGGTGGTCCGAGAAACATGGCATTATTAGTAAAGGTGACATAGCGGTGCGTGTTTTATGTTCTTGAATTGTGTGGTATGCAGAACATCGTCTGTAAAACGGCATTTAAAACAAATCACAAATCCTCTTGTCAAAAAAGTGAGCCACTGCAAAAATAATTGATTGCTTAGAAACCGTTTGGCAAAAGACTCCAATTCAGCATGTATTCTACAAAAAGTAACATCTTACAATCCTAATATGAGTTATTTGTCATCCAATCTGCAACAACAGAAGTCACACTAATGCTACTTTAATTTGAATTACATATATAACTAAAACATTTATAACTATACATTGCAAAAGGTATTTTTTCGTATTAAATAGAGTTTTGTATTCTTAGTATTTAGTTTTATTATATTTTCCCAATAATCACAAGTCAAAATTATTTGACGGCACGTCTGTACTTCATTAAACACTTCTTTAGGAAAAATGGCACGTTGATCCATAAAGATTCGCCACCCCTGGCCTATAACATCACGAGGACAGGAGTCTGACCGTCAGTGGACTCTGAAACTTGGAGTTGGACTAAATCCTCTTCTTCTCCAGTCAGTTGATATTAAGCTTTGATGTAGTAATCTTATTTGATGCACATAAAATGAATGTGTGATATGGCTCTTATTTCTTTTAATCTGACTTTAATGTTAAACTCTAAATGTTTGCTTCTCCATGTCCCCCTTTTTTTGTTTTAAGTATTTTTAAAAGACATTTTGCTTGTTTAAATCATAATTTACATTCATTTGTAGGAAATAACATAACTTTTATGTTGTCTATGGTTTTTTTTTTTTTCATACTTGACATGATGCAACTCATTCCTTAAAATGATTTAAAAGAGAACATGTTTGTGTGTGCTGATAATATACGTACGGAATAAATTATTAATTTTACTTCTGCTGTATCTAAAATAAAACTAATTAAATTAAATAAATCGATACAGAAGAAATAGGTTAAAACTAATTATTCAAAAAAAGTTTCAAAACATATTTTTTTTCTTATTTTTTGTTATTATCCTTTATCCTGGATACATATTATTATATACTGTACGCTTTATGTTCCTCTTCATTTTGTCTTTCTCAAATATGAGATACATAAAAGTACTAACTACATTAGTTGTGTTAACCATTAAACATGACTCAAATCTCTGATTTTATAATAAAATACCAAGAACAAATCTATTTCTATGACATTTAAAATTTAATACCTCAGAATATGAAGATAAATTTTAATTTTAAAAAAGTGTTTAATACAGTAATAAATACAATTTCCTATCTAGTTCTAGACACTATTTCAGTTCATGTAACTGATTTTATCTCAGTTTTACCAATTCATCACTGTATTAATGTTTCTTTCATTCCACCATATATTATCCATCTATTGAAAATAGTAAAGAGTCTTAAAGACGTGGAATAGTTTTTTTTTATCCTCTGTTTTATTTTAATAAAAATTCTCCTAAAAATTGAATACTTGTGAGGGGGCTTTCATCGCGTTTTCATATAACAGTCCTCGTGGGTTCTTTGGGCCAGAATGGCAATTCTTTCCAACCAACTCAAGAAGAAGAAAGTGGTTATGCAAATTAGGAATCATATATATAGTAGAAGTTTAGCGTTCGTGGTGAGGCTATGTGAGGTATACGTGTGTAGAAGTGAATTGAGATAAAGTTTAGAGGTTCGAGAATTAGTCCAGTCGTTCCAGTACAGTCGATCCAAAAGTGTTTCTGAAGGTAGCTGTTTACCTAGGATATAGCGGTAAGCGAATTAGTGCGATTACTAATGAGAGAGATAGTATTTAATATACAGAGTTAGATTAAGTGGTCAGTTACGCGATTATTTGGTAATACGAGTTGCGCGTCTTCTCATTCTAGATCAGCCTACTTAGATTATTATTGTTGTGTATTGTATTTAAACTAGGATCTTAGCAATCAGATTCTAAAATGAATGATTTGAGTGATCCTTTGTTCTTACCCACAGAAACAGGTCGCGTAGATAACGTAGAAATGAGGTTTCTCACGAGCGGGGGCCTCACATACTAATTCCGTTTGGCTTAGTATCAATATGGTAACTTCAGAATTTATCGTTTTTCATATGAAACAAAAAGAAAATTAGAAAAAGACTTACTTTATATTCTTCTTCCAAATATCAAATAACTTTTTAAAAAATCCCATTTTAATGTAAATATTGAGCTCAATTTCCTCTTAATCCAGCTACCTATTGATCTGCGTGAAGGACTTCAATCACACATGCGCCACACTCACAAAAAGACGAAAAAATAACGGAATAAGTCTTAAGACCTTTAAGTTATAGGTGTTCGATATAGCAGGGAATCGCACCTTCCTCACAATCAAGGCAGCCAGGAGAAAAAAAAAGAAAAGAAAGTGCTCAGAAAAAATGAAGGGAAATCTCAAATCGAAGATTGCCATAAGATGCCGTTCTGAACACCCCTCATCTCCCCCCTCCCCTTCATCTTTTGATCCCCCCTGCTTCATCAGAGGAATTTTTTAAGCCTTGCAGCTGCATACGGCCAATTGAGAGTGCATTGCTTTACTCCCGAGCAGCTAAGAATTGACATTTTGGAGCCCTTATTTACCATTCTGGTTTGCTGGAGTCTGAATTTCTGGGAAAAAAGTGGTCGGCTCTCGGGATAAAATCGATGGTGTGTGTGTGGTGGTGACTATACCACACGGCTGCATTTTAAAAGGAACAAACTTTCTTCATAACGAAGGCGAGCGTTTTGAGTTGGAACTATTGGAGGTCTTTTATTTCTCTCCCACCCCTTCCTTTCTCTCTCTTCTTCTTTCCCAGGGTATAAAGGAGATTTTCTTTTGTACCTGAGAAAAGTTTAACCCCTTTCAGGAAAATTGTTCCAAAAAGTTTCTCGAAAATTTCATTTTGCCTTTTTTTTTTTTTTTTTTTCTTGTTTTGCGAAAGAAATCGGAACGAGTTGCTTTGGGGAAATATATCGGATCATTCGTACGAGTTTTTTCCGGAAGCACTGGATTTGTAAGCGACTTGCTTTCGAGATTACGGGAGAAATATCTAGATAATTATGCGCTTCCTTCGCTCGTACAATGCCTAATTCTGATTTTTAAGTATTTCCAGTTTTGCAAAATTATTGGCTCGAACCGATAAAGCAAATAAACTATAGCACTCACGCACACTAAATGGTATTTCATCGCGAAATTGAAGAAATAATGCACATTTAAATATAAATGCCCCAACACTTCTATAATGTTAAAATAAAACGTGGAAGAGTATAGAGTGGATCAAAAATGTTGCTCTGATTAAAAAAAAATTCATTACAAAATAACCATTTAATATAATATTGCCACTTTTGAATCACTGGGTAGGTAAGTTTTAGTAGTTTTTTTATACAGTATGTGGCCCGATTGTTTCTTTAAGAAGGACTCGGGGGAAAATTTATAAGAAAAACACTTTTTGCCTATATAACGTCGATTCAATGAAAAGCCCAATATGTGCTTCGGCTTTAAGAAACTAAATCGCTCATTCATGTTCAGTGTAAAGTTTGATGTTGTTATGGAAGCAAACCTCCAGGTGAAAAACAATAGAAATGTTTAACCCTTTATCTACAGACGGTTTTTATAAGTACCACTCACTTTAAAATTACATAGAATAACCATTTTTAAGAATACTCTGACGATACTTAGCAGGAATATTCTTTTAAATCCACTCTTCCAAGATATATGGCAGCACAGGTTCTATGATGAGTATTTTAGTGGGGAAGGTGAATAGTTTTATAGCAGAAATTGCGTTTTCAGCTGACGACGTTTTCAGTGGATTGCGAAGATTATCATTTTTGTTACGAAAAAAATAGTTGATATCACAAAAGGCAAGTGTCTTTTTTTTTGTATGTAGAAAACGATTTGACTATTTATTTTAAGTGAACAGTATATGTAATTAATTTTACAGTTTAATTAATTAATTAGCTCTAACGGATTGTGTTGTGAATTTTGCTTATGTATATCCCTAAATTTTCAATGTGGGGATTCAAAAAAAAAAATATCGCATGAAAAAAACTGCAGTAAATCATAATGCGGTAGATAAAGGGTTAAAGAAATAGGCAATGTTATGAATCTTCCTAGAAGTGGCAGGCCTATTGTGAGTGAAGCTACTGTTAAATAACGTTCGTTCATCGCTTTAATGAAGTCCTAAATCAAGTTGTGAAGTATCACGTAAATATGTCACGTAAACTAACAAGACATGTTAAAAAATACTTGGTGGAAACTGGAATATCGCTTAGACAGTCTCCGAGCTACCAAGGGGGCACACATTGAAGTTTACTGAGGTAAATTGTCTTGTAAAAAAATTCGTAATTATACTTACACTATGTCAAAAAAACATGCCTAATTAAAATAGTTTAAAAATTCCCAGCATACCCAAAAGATGGAAAAAAGCATTTTATTTCAAGAATTTTAAGAAATACTTTTCGAAATAATTGCTACAAAGTTATAGTCTAAAACAAAGTATTGAAAGAAATTGTAGCAATTATAAGATAATGTAATATAAAGAAATACATATACTTATTTGACAAACAATGATTAAGGGAAATTGTTTCATTATTTTGTGGGCGATATTACTTATAAGAATTATTGATACTTTTTTAACTTAAAAAAATACACAAACTTAAAGAAATATATTTTCTGATTGAAACACACAAAATGAATTTAAAGGTTCAGTACGTTATGAGTTTAATCATATGAAGAAAAGAAATGTGAAAAGGGGGAAATGAATTAAAAAGGAACCACTTCACTAAACCCATTTTATTTGCTATACTCAATCCCTTATGAGCAATTTTCGAGAGTCTTTCAATTTTTCCTTTCTAACAGTTTTGTTCCCTGTATTAATGTGTAATGTTCAGTTGGAGTGTTATTTCTGAGATTTAGTTGACTGTTCTGTGTTTTAGCATTTTATTAAAGCAAAATTTTAAACAAGTATACGTAGAAGGGGAAATCTTGTTTATTTTTAGAGGAATTTATTAAATTGCTAGAATACATCTAATGTGGATATTTATAAAGAGTTCATCTTGCAATAAAAAGTATGTTTGTAATAAAATATTTTTAAAAAATTAAATCTATATTAATTCTTTTTCTATTAGCTTAATTAGGATTAAGAAAATTGCATTAGCTGGCCAAATTGTATTAGTTTTTCAAAATTACACATTGTTACGAGTAATTATCTTCCCCTGAAATATCAACTGACAAATTTCAAATAAGAAATTTATGTAACCATAAATACCTCAGAAATTTTCTCTATAGAGAAAAATTGTTTTAATTCTTTATTAATTACCGGAATCTCAGTATTCGAATAGAGTATTCGTATATCATAATTGTAAAGATATAATATTTTTGCAACCTTTTTTTATTTTCATTTTAATCATTGATACTATTCAATGATTTCAATAATTTTGAATAATTTTCCATGATCAGTTCATTAATGATAATTTGACAAGTATATATTTTGCTCGTTTAGATTTCACTTTAAAAATCAGATTTAATTCTCATTTAAATATTTCTTTAGTTAATTTCTGTAAAATGATCTACCTCTGTTTTTATCATAGCCTTATTTAAGCATTTTGGACAAGATACTTTTTCCTAGCACATTTACATTGTGAAAAGTATAAGGGTTGCCCAAATGAAAAGTGGACAGGTTCAATAAAAAAAATTATTTTATTTGAAATTAAATTAAATTGCTCTAGGGGTTGTAACACAGGTACCATCGTTTCGGCAGCATGTCTATGTCTTCACTCAAGAAAGAACGTGGTTGATTCTTGAGGAAGTCCTGTCCATCTTTCTTCACTTCATCGTCTAAATTGAAGTGTAATACTGTCTTAAGTGTCCTATAGGCTAGAAGTCACAGAGTGACAAATCCGGACTGTATGGTGGGTGTTCTAACATTTTCAAACGGATTTTTTAAAAGTTGCCTTGGTTTCCCGGGCGACATGTGGACGGACATTGTCTTGGAGATCCGATATCGTTTGCTTGCCCTTCTCGAAAACTTTTACACCAACTGTTCCAAGACGTTAGAACTAAACAGTGCTTGCCATAGACTCTCACTATTTGTCGATATATGTGATAAATATTCGCATTAAACTCACCTCTTGCAATCAGAAACCGTACTACCGCGCGTTGTTCCGATCTGCACGCATCCTTATACGGCACTTTACTTTCGATTAATTTCCTCTATCACTAACAGGTTTCTTAACTTAAATATTGTATACGGTGTACACTTCCTACCGTTCTTTGTGTCCCTCTTCGGTGGTTCTGCTGTAATTGCACTTATTCAGACGTAATCGTATATGCCCACTTTTAATTTGGACAACCCTTAGTTTCGAATAGAGCATACGAGCATGATCAGTAGGCTTATATATATTTTTTTTATCTGAGAGCTTCTATTCAGTTAATTAATTACAAATATAATTTTACAAAAATATTTTATAGCAGAATATATTATTTTTCTGTATTTTCATTTTAATAAATTTTTACATCTGTATCATCACTTTCTCAATGTGAAGTTCCAAAATAAATCCAATGAAATGAACATTGCAGAAATTGAACCTGTTTCCCAAATAAAAAGTTTAAATTGATGAATTAAAGCTGGCGAGTTCTTAACGTCATAATGTAAAAATTAAGTAATTTCGAAAACACTGTTATATTTTACATAAAAGAATACATTATTATTAATCATTAAATTCAAAAAGAAAATAATCAAATATTAAATAATTTAATCTGTCTTTTTTTCCCTTCCTTTATCATATCTTTTCGTATCTAAAACGAACTTGTAATCAGCTATTTTTCCACCACATACCTTAAAACATACCATACACGTGCCAAACTTTTGCTTTCTTACAATAAAAAAGAAAAACCTCATTGAGATTAAAATAAAATCACTTCGCACCCTGCAAATTATTCAGAATGACACATTTTTCAGAATCTTTTTTTAAGGATAGTTCAATATTAACTCTAATGTTAAGGCAAATGACACTTAAAATCTACCTAATAGCTCTCTGATGATGGCCCAAAACATCATCAGCTCAAACCGGAAATTACCCAGAAACGATCCAGAAAGAGTTGATTCCTAATTATGCAAAATAATTTCCCTTCTCACCTAGTTGGTTGTCGACACGGCGCATGCGCCGGAGACGAAAGGGGGTAACGACTCAACACAATCTGCAAGAAAACATTCCCGTTAAAAAGGAAGATGCAAGAGCGCAGGGGCTGAGAAGTAAGAAGAAGAAGATGAAGAAAAACTAAATCCGAATCCCGCGTAATTCTTGGCGAAACTGGTTTATTCATAATACTCGTCAGAGAGGCAAAAAAATAAATAATAATAAAAAAAAGGATGGAAAAGGGAAAAAAGCAAATGAAAAAATTCTACCTCTAGGGAAACAGATTAAAGTAAGAATAAATATCTTCTAGGCCGACCGTTGCTTTTTAACAGGGAGCGCAGGAAGTACTAGGCGTAAGCATGTAGGACCGAGAAAATTGCGTTTTTCTCGATTGTAAATAGAATGGAAAAGAAGCTGTCAATCTTAAGCCAGGGCTGTACCTTGCCTAGTACGTCCCTTCCCCCTCCTTCTTACACGGCCTTCGTCCGTTTTTGCATGGTTTCATCCCTCCCCCCTTTCCTCCCTTGATAGAGATTGTTATCCTTTAAGAAGAAGAAATGAAATTCGAAATGAGAAACTCGTGCGTAACAAGGAAATTTATTTTACCACCGGTTTCTGAAGGATTTAAGTTTGTCCCTCATTTTTTTTTTTCTTTCGGTACTTTTTGCTTCTTAAAGAGTTTGTAAGGAGATGTGTATGGTTTAGAGGCAAGCACACAAGGACGGTAGGGAATTTACTAGGGATTACGTTTGGAAATTCGATCAAGATGAGAATAGTCAGCTTTTGCGTTTCCTGATTTTTGCTACTGGATTTTTTTTATTATTATTGTTGTTGTTGTTATTTGAGGCATCGTAAAAATGTATAAAGAAATAGTTTCAATTCATTTTACTAACTTTAAGGAATTTCTATTTTTTTCTTTCTTTTTTTGCGATTATATTCATATTAAAGTATACTCGTACGTACGGATATTCATTAATTTCATTCAAATAATTAATTAATTAATTTATATTAGTGAAACCATTTAGCAAATTGATCGAAAGCTTGGCTTTAATGGCTTTGAAGTAACGTGCCCACTTCAAAAGCTCAAGGTTGTGGGTTCGATCCCGGTTGGAGTCAATGGATTTCCTGGATGCGAAAATCGTAGGCACGCATGTCCTATGATTATGTCGCATGTAAAAGATCCCTTAAGTATCAATTTGGCTCCGGCGCTCTCGGCAAAATTAAATCGCAGTAATATTCAGCCTCTGACAAGAGCTTGAGTTAAAATTTATTCGGTGCTTGTTTGGTATCCCGGGGCACGCGCCAAGTTGTTGTTTATGTTCGCTAAGATGGGTGATAACATTACAATATGATTGCCTCGATATTTTTGCAGCTTATGGAATATTGCAAGCTTTCAGTACTTTTTAAATGATATTCATTATTAATTCTAATATGTTATGTAATTATTTTATTAATAATATAATATAAAAATACAATTATTAATATATGTAATCCTCTCTCTAACATTCGTTATTTATAATTGTTTTCCCTTATATTTATTTATAACATTACATATCGTCGGCCAAGTTATCAGACTGCGTAACTCCACCGGTGTAACTGATTTGATATAGAAGCGAGGCGCGATTCCTTAATCCTTTGTTTTGCCTACGCCATGCCTCAGTGCGAGCTCCGCTTTTAATTTATTCCTTGATCAGTAAAATCACACTTTTTTTTTATTTCATAATAAAACTAGATTTCGAAGGGAGAGGGGGTGGCAAGATTTTAACATAAAATAAATACTACAGAAAGTAATATTAATGTATTACACTTCCAGATATAAATTATTTACACTATTTTAAGCGTTCACTACACAAAATTTGTAATAATGTGTTAATTTTGCAGTGCAGAGATCCCGCGGGAAAAAAATTAACACTAATATACGTTATCCCCATGGCAACCTCATTGTTGCACGATAAAAATATCAAAGTAAACCCATGGCCTATCTTGGCAAACATAAACAACAACTTGGGGCCTAGCCCTACTGTATCAAATTAGCATCCCAGATGGAGTTACGCTGTCTGATAATTAGACCGACGATATGCTATTTATTTATAATTATTACGCTATACGAATATTCTTATGTATAATTTTTATATAATATTACAATACGATGATTATTCTTTTTTTTAAAACTACTATTAAATTATATTATATGATTACTATTATATATAATAATTATTTTATACTATATGAATATATATTATATATAATTACCATTACGTTATAAGATTATTATATATATGTACTGCATAATATTATTAGTACATGTTACTTTTTAGAAAATTGTATTGATATTCATTATTTATAGATTGATCTTGGTTATCCGCAATCTCTTCCTATATTCTTCTTTTAAAATGCATTTCAATGTATTT